>JAHPZR010048317.1:30000-37500 GCA_019787425.1 Platygyra sinensis
ATTTTTTTTTTTTTTTTTTTTTTTTTTTTGCAGACTGAGATACAAAAATATTTATTTAATTCTGCCTCCACCAGAGAAGCTCAAATCAGACAGAGCTGCTGTTCTTGTTGCTGCTGCTTTCCTAGGCTGGCTTATGTTATGCTCTAAAGTTTTAGATCTTTTAACACCGTGCAAAGCCACTGAGTAAACCTGCCTACTTTACTTATTTGTGGAGATCCTTCCATTGGTATTTTTCCACTACCATGTGATATTAAGAAGCTCTGAACTTGGAAACTACAATACATCAAAAACTGAACAATGACAAATACTTTAGCATGAAAGAACAAATGCTAGCAGCTATTACAGAAAAGAAAATGCAAATTTGGCACTCTCTTTTGAGAGATTCCATTGAACAGCACTACGCTGCACAGCAGATTAGGCTGAATGCCCAGCTTCTTATTGTAAACAAGGTACAGCATGAATTTCACCACCATTTTGTCCCAGCTGAATATCAAAGAGGTACTGTAGAAAGGGATCACACCCTCCTTGCAGGAAGATCAGTTGAATTTATTATTAAAAAAATTGCAATTCATTGCAAAAAACCTTGAAAGCCCAAGGCAGGTTAGTCAAGTCAACAAGGCATGATCTATAACTTGATTTTGCCTTTAATCATATGTAGCACTTAAATGCTGAGTCTTCTAATTGAACTGAATAGAAATTATATTCAACAGTTTCTGTATAACTTTGATCTGCTAACAGTTTACACTATATGAAGTCATTTAATTCAAATATCAATGTTGAGATTTGAAAGCCATTTAAAAACGTGCAACCAAAGTGCATTTAGGTGTTTTATAAAGTGCTGTTTCTAAAGACTCTCAAAAAGTTCTAGGCAGCCTTTTAAAAAGTTTTTTTTTACCCACAATTTGGTTCGCATTAATTTGTGTACAGTCACTTTCATTACGTTCAACTGACAGTGTTCAGCCTAGGACCAGCCTAAGAAAGAAATTGAGTGATTTTATTATTACGTTGCGTACATTTAAGCTTACATACTGTAAATATGTTTGAAATGTCAGGAAAAGTTCGTTCAATCGAACACATAGAAATTCGTAAACACAAGCATCATTATGAAAGTCGAATGCGCCGCTCCAACTTCTAAGCTTCATAGTACTAAATTAAAGAAACTTGCTAAGCGATAATATATCGCAACCAGTGAGTTAACATTAAAAGAACTTAACTAAAATTCAATTCGCAGTATAGAGAGGTGTCACTTTCTTACTTAATTTCTGAAGACCACAAGAACACGAGTTAAAGACCTGAAATTTCCAGTGTTAGTGACATAATTTAAGGCCACTTACCGTCTACAGCTTTCGACAACTCACTCCTGAAGCCTCTCCGTCAAAGTTTCAATGTCTTTATAAACAATAAGACTTATTTCCGTCCATTGATGGCTCAATGTTCAGAGAAAAAGATGCTTCGTTCTCTCCCTCGAGCGTCCATTCGCACACTGCATGCGATGGCACGCGAACTCACACGCAACCTCATTCCCAGGGTCTCTCATCTTACCGCCCCGTGAGGCGAGCGAGGAGAGACCCTGGCACACGCTGGTCACGTGCCGCTTTGACAATTGAGAACATCAGGGAGGGGTCCTCCGTAATCAGGCAATTTCTCGCGTTGAGCTTTGTCGCGGTCGAATTCAATGTATCGCGCTGTGCTGCCACTGACATTACCCGCGATGTTTAGCATAGACTGTTCACAGTCCCCTATTTTTTTTCCGTAAGAACATATCGCAGATGTCGATCATTCAGTTCGACTAGGCCGCCATCTCGGTCTCTTGATGCAAGCAAAACTGTGGAGAGAACAAAATGTTGTACTCTGCCCAGTTTCGCTCGCATCAAGGGACCAAGATCCACATCTACGATCGCACGGAAAAAATAGGGGACCATGAACAGTCTATGTTTAGCAGTACTTAACCTTCAGGATGAGATTTGGAATATCCAGATTGATGCAAAAAACATAATAATGTTCTAGAAATTGTATAGCTTTCTCGAAGTAAAGCTACGGCAGTCTCGGAAGAAAAGCAGGTCGGAAAAACATAATATAATATCCGTGATCAAGAAGCAACACAATGTGCCTTCAGTTCCAATCAAATATCCGGTCCCAGCGTCACAACATAGAATCAAAGTAAGTATTATTTTCACGGAACATCTTAATCTTTGTCCTTGGAGAACTAATACTAAGAACCTCAAAGCATGTCTTGCAATAGAACGACGAGCCTAAACTAAGTAGTCAAAGTATAAGCAAGGTATGGCAAATTACAGAGGTGTCAAACTCTGACAAAACGACATGCAGTTAACATCGGAAACCATGCCGACCTAAGACTTCAAAAATATGCTATAACACAGTCAAACGACTCCACTATACTTTAATACAACTTCCATTTTGCTTAACAGGGCAGATGTTTCCTTTTCTCAGAAACACCGCGCGTGAAGCAACGAAAGGTCAAGAGTCTTTCAGAGAACGAAAATTAAAAGAGTGCACAATTGCTTACAAACCGTTGGAGTCACGTACACTGAGTTATTGACATAATAATTTTTTTTTCTCTTTGTAGCCTTCTTTCGGTCGAAGATAAATTTAGTTCTTTGATATGAGAAAGCACGGCGAAATGCAGACCGCAAAGAGTCGTTCGCGCTCTGCAAAGCCGACGGCGCGCGCGGTGACACCAATAAATCTTTTCATCCTTTCGCTCCTCTCGAAGTAACTTTGGCTTTCAGTGATCAAGGTCCTGAATAAAACTGTTTTATCGCCGTGCACAAGACCTACACAGTAGACCTGGTTTTAATTCATTCCGAGGTAATGATCAGATGAGTCGAAGATCTTCCATACACAGCGTGGGCTGTAGCGTGCAATTCTTCATTCGCCATGTTGAAGAGATTTTTACATTATGTAACGTCCTTAATCAAACCACACAACCAACAGCAACTTTGATATTCCTTTATCAGATGATGGATGAGGTTTTCGCCGGCATTTGCTGAATAAGAGCATCATATCGCTCCTGGTTTATTTTGGTGACAACCACATCCCGTACTCCCGTAGGTTAAGTATAGACAAAATTGTAACTAGACCACCCTTCCCTTCAATAAGTTAATTGTCATCTCCCAGATTCTGGGAGACACGTGACCAGCGTGTGCCAGGGTCTCTCCTCGCTCGCCTCAGGGGGCGGTAAGACGAGAGACCCTGGGAACGAGGTTGACTCACACGCAAAATAGCCGAGGAGGCGCAGTCATTTTTGCCGCTGTGCCGGCTTCAACGGGATTCGAACCCGTGACCTTCGCGATACGGTGTGATGCTCTAACAAGTGAGCTATGAAGCCACACATTGGGAGCGAGGTCAATTTGTTGAGTTCATGTCTCCAGTGAGGAGTGAAATGGCCTGAAGTATATATGGAATAACTCATATGTGAGTTGCGGTGGTAGATGAAAGTGAAGAATGATCATATCGCAGTAAATTTTCCAATTTAAGCAATCGGAAAGAAGAAGCCATGAGAATTGACGTTAATACCTGCAAGTTGCGAATATCTGCTAGTTGCTTCGACATGCTCCGAATAAAATATAATAGCCATACTCTGGCCCTCGTATGTAACGAAAAAAAGGTGTGGCTAACTAAGGCTAGCCTACTTTTTATCCTAAAGCAAATGTACTTAATTAAAGGGCATATAATTAGTTTACTATATTTTTCCCTTTCCACTTCTTCTTTCACTGTACGTATTTTGCCTAACATTTTGTATTCTTGCATGTAAAGTGGAAGTGGAAAATGAATAATAATAATAATAATAATAATAATAATAATAATAATAATAATAATAATAATAATAAAAGGAGTTTCAGATGGTTCTAATGCATTGGAAAGGAGTGTTAAAAAGATCTCAAAAGCACAGCTATTGAGGTTACCAAGTTAAAAAAAAGAAGTCAATGACTGCAAGTGGCTACTAGGTGCTGATATTATTTAGAACACTGCAGTAAAAGGGGGTCACAAAACGAGCTAATATGAAAACGTTTCTGCCCTCGTAGCTTACTAAAAACATGCCGACTTGTTTCTTGCAGCTCGCAAAATATGCCGATCTCCAAATTTGTAAAGATGAGACTGTCGGTAGTTTGAATTTAATATCTTACCTATAAGCTAGTTGGCTTTAGATGAAGGGTGCAAAAAAACACTGTGATTTTGAAGTACAATAGCCCTTTTCACGGTTAGCTTTTATCATTTGCATTACAATGTATTCAACGTGGATGCGAGGCAATTTCGGGCTAAAACTGCAAAATAGCCCGAAATTGCCTCACATAGATGCTAGATTTCATTGTAGTGCAAATGAGCAGGGTTAACCGTGAAAAGGGCTATTGTGCAGGAAAATGTGCGGGTAATAGGCCATTTCCGAATTACCTCAGGCCTCTTCTTCGAAGCGAGTCTTGGTGCTCATCTCTTCATATGCAATTCAATTTTAATTCGCATGAAAATGAGTTTAATTTGCGTGTGAATGAAAAATGATTTGCATATGAAAGGTGAGCACCAAGACTCGCTTCGAAGAAGAGGCCTGAGGTAATTCGGAAATGGCCTATCGTGCGAGAATATTGACGAACCAATGTTCTTGCCAAGTTCTAAGGAAATTCTGCATTGACAATAGTACTGCCAAATTTACTTCACTAGGAGTTCAAATATACTTAGCAGGCTTAGCAATCGCCAATTCTTTAGAAAAAAACAGCGTCTGACTGCTTAAGAAAATCACGTTGTATGACACGAACTAGACGAGTGAAGCCAAAATAAATAGCAAAACAGACTGTCGCATCTTCGCTTATAAATGAGCCCCTTTTTAAGAATACTCCTGCCTTGATTCAATAAAATTATGTAGCTTGACTATTTCTTCGCAAACTGCGTTAGGAATCCCAAATTCTCAGAAGTTATTTTCAAAAAACACAACTTGACAGTTTATGCAAATTATGTGCAATGTAATTTGACGCGTTGTTATTAGACTTGTTTTCGCGAGGGAGTTTATCATGATTCGTCTTCGTTCTCTCGAAAGAGATTATTCGCTCTTCAGTGAGAGCAGTTATAACTCTTGAAAAGGGTTGAAGATCGCAACACGGCAGATATGGCTGCACAATGCACTTCGATCGCCACGACCAGTAAACGAAGTCCGAACAATTTTTGCTATAAACATTGACGTAGCCGGAAAGTGTTTTTAAAATCCTACATATCCGGCTATCTTAAATTATTCTAGAATTTACACGAAAAAACTCCTCTAGTCCTTCTAAAAACTGTAGATCTTTGTTAAGAAATGTCAAGCGATTTCAATTATAATTTTTGCTATGTCCGATTACCAGTCGAGCAAAACCGAGAGAACACCGACTTTATAAATTCGAGTATTCTTTCATTCTGAACACCGGATCGATTTCTATTCGATTATCCGTCACGAAGACCGAATAGTTCCGAACACAATCCGAAATTGGACACTCTACTTACTTACGCACACGATAGCATTCTGGCTACAGCTGCCAAGCAGCAGTAGCCACAAAAAAACTATGATTTTGATAGTTGATTTACGTAACTTTTATTTTGTTTTTATACACGGCTTCCTTGTAAAGCAGGTTTTTAACATTTCTCTTAGTGTAGCAGTTTTTAATAATTTTAGTTAGGTAGTTAGATTAATTTCAATATTTTTAAGTCCTGAAGGAAATACCGTGTTTAAAAAAAAGATTTTACCTTACCTTACCTCTGCCCTTCCGACACCCCCCCGCCCCCCCCCCCCCCCCCCCCCCCCCCGTTCCCGTTCCTTAACCAGTAGTATACGGGAGTACAAACACAATGACCCCCAATAGGGGTCCATTGCACCAGCCATTAGGCCACCATACCTCCCCCCACTTAGGGTTGAAGTGGAGTTAAATTTACCCTCACACGACAGCTATCAATTTAATAACCTTATAAGGGGCAATTTGCAAGTGTGGGAACCTTTCGAACATTTCGTAAGCAATAGCAACTTAAGGTGACTTAGGGCGTCCTAAAGGCGACTTAAGTTGACTTAAGCTCCCAGAATACAGGGTCTGGAAGGGTATTCTCGGGATCCTGAACTGGACCAAGATACGGTGCAGAAATCGGGAAAACCATAAATATCCTGATTGGATCCAGGATTTGACTGCTCCCCGGGAAGCGGGACCCGCCAAAATTGGGGCATGGGATGCGGGATTTTTCGCCTGTTTGTTGGGAATTCGGGAAATCATCACGACCCAAATAAACTCTCTAGTCGCCAAAGCCACAGGTCACGGTCTGCTTTCAAACCAAACTATAGAGTGTGTCTGATTAATGGTTATCTAACTAAAAAGGTCAGAAAGTGTTTTGTTTCAACCAGATACCAGAAAATTCCACGTGGTATAGTGGCATACAAGTTTTTGACCCCATGCTCAATCTTTTCAGTCTCTTCAAGGGTTCGCATTTACGGTAATCTTGAGGGGATTTTTTTCACAGCTTAGCTGCTGTAGGGCCCTAGATATGGCAAAGAGTGATGCCAGCCCTGCTACAGTAAAAATCTCAGTAGTCTCGTTTTATCGTGTGGCCACCGACGAGTCTAGTTCTAGCGTGAGAACCTCGGCGATCCACAAAGAGAAATTCAATGTTCCGCTAAGAGGCGACGAACCCATCGATCTGTCGAACGTCGTGAAGCACTTAAAAACAATCAATGAGGTAGCACAAATCGCTAAGAGTAAAAGCCTCGGAGAAAAACCCTAGGTCATGATTGTCATATCGTGCTCTTTCATCATACCGGGGTACAAAAGTGATTTTTTGCAGAAACCTTTAAAAACAGGAGTAAATTCAAAATATCAATCGAAGGGGCCAATCTACACTTTACATTTATTATCTTTTGTAGAAATTATTCTTTTAATGTATTTTTCTGGGAAAATAAAACGGGATTCGGGATAGTGATGAAGAAACTGTGTGGGATGCGAGATTCTCGTGAAAAAAGAAGCGGGAATGCGAGACCCAGGACTCCCTCCCTCCCCCCCCCCCCCCCCTCCCCCCTTACAGACGCTGAGAATAGCCCTATCAATTTATCTCGAAGGACTAGGTATCGGTGCATCTATTTCATACTTCTTCGTGTTAATTTCCTTTAGTGTCAGTTAAGTTCTCCAAATTATTTTCTCGGTGTGAGATTTTGTTCTTTCAATTTTGAATCATCTAAAATAGTAGTGGAAGACAAATATCGATCTCTGATTATCACCAACGGTTTGTTTTTGAGCCTCTATAGGAAACATTTACATTGAAGCCGGGGTAACCAAATGAAAATGCAATATACTGGCATGCAGATTTCTTTGCATTGACATATCCTAAATTTACACACGCTAAACATAATTTGTAGTTTCGAGGCTGTGTGAGAGAAAACAGACAATTAAAATCTGTCCAGCCAGCAGGTAAAGTCTATGGGAAGGAAGCAGTATTCGGTAAGATTCACGTTATTGAAGGTGATTGTCCCAGCGTTTT
>JAHPZR010048317.1:42500-47500 GCA_019787425.1 Platygyra sinensis
TGATGTTTTTCAAATTCTCAAATTGCACTCGCCTGCGGCTCGTGCAATTTTGAGAACTTGAAAAACATCACTCGTGCCCATATATCACGAAATGCACTCGCGTTCATACGATTTCCTATACTTATTATATGTTATAGTCCAAAAAAGAAGTATCTGTCACTGACCTTTTTAATCATAGGTTACTAAAAAGTAGTATTTTTATTGTTATAAACGCCACACAGGAAGGTATAGACGGTTCCTGAAGTCGTTTTAACTGTTTTAATCGAGTAGCCGAGTGACATACAAAAAAAAACACCTAAGTCGATTCGTTGTTCAAACGATTATAACCGATTATAACTTAGATTATTTATCATACACAAAATGTCCCATTACATTTTATTAGTCAATCATTAAAGTGCTACTACCACCAAAAAAAAACCATTTTTTTTCTTTCAATTTCAAAAGTATGCTACCTAGACACTAACTGAGCCAAGTTTTAAGTTCTGATTTTAGAAAGACAATTGTTTATTTGAACTGGAATTTTCTTACCCATCAATCCGCCATTACTAACTTTAAAATCTTGAGAGAGCTAGGCCGAGAAAAAAAATGACATCAAAGACTCACCAGTTTAAGAATGCAATGCGGGAGTTTAAGACTTTCAGACTAAATTCGTGCTTTGCATGTATAATACATTGCGTTTACACGCTGAAATTTTAAGCTAGTGAGTTATTGACGTCATTTTCTCAAGATCCAACCCTCTGAGGTCAAATCGGTCAGTTTTGAACGTGAGTAATGGCTGACCGTAAAATCCAAAACTTACACTCAAAATAAACAGTCTTTGGATAAAACTCAAAGCTAAAAACTTTGCCAGTTAGGTGTTAAGCGAACACGCTTTCAAAATCTGAAGTAAAGTGGTTCTTTAATTAAACGCTACGGAACCGTTTGACTGTGGGATTTTCCAATGCGCTGCACCAAAAAACTCAACAATGAAAATTATATTGCTCATTTAGAGTTAAAATCTAGTTACCACATTTTCTTACTTTCGATTTTTCGAGGCTACCTTATTGCCCTTGAAACACCATGTGGTCAAGTGTCCACTTCCAGTAAACACTGATATTTGCATATCTGTTTTTCGCAAAGACAACAAAACTTATCACAATGACTTAATTATTATCCACATAAAAACAGTGTCTTTCCATAAAACCATGTTTTTGCATGAGCTGCTTTCAGTCAAAAAGAACGTGTTTTCCGCGAAAAGCAATAGTGACTTTAAGATTTGGTACGGCGAGGCTGTAGTACGGCGGCAAATAGTGAAGATCACTTCCGGTGACATCATATCTCGTGTTCCACCACGGCTTTCCCGCCGTAGTCTTGCTTTTTACTACGGGAAAGTGCCTAGTTTCACGTACTCTTCACTACGTGAGTATAACCCTGCTGTTTACTTCTCATTTTCATTGTTTGAACAGCCTAGTTCGAAGATTAAGTACTCAATCATAAAAATCCGTTCGAAGATAACTGTTTCTTTGTCATTTGTACAGAAAATGTGCACGATTTTAACACCTATCTACAAAGCTGAGCTGTTCAAAGTGTATTTTCTTAGAATTGAAAGCTTTGTATTTTCGGACTTATCACATTGTACGAACACCCTACCTGTGCTGAAATCGAGCTTTTTATCAGTGTTGAGCTTCTTTTGTTTTGTGGTTGAAATTACATCGGTTCTAAAAGCAGCTGAGAAGTAAATCTAAGTTTTCGGAGATGTAAGATCTACACAAGAGAAGGAAATCATTGTCATTGATCAAGCCTTTGTTGTATGAAAGTAGAATAAAGTCGAACGTATTATTTTTTTTTCAAGACTTGTAAGATTGCTGACAACTCCGTTGCCCGTACAGCCTCAATACTCCCTCAATCTGATTGAGGGAGTATTGTGGCTGTACGGGCAACGGAGTGTTCAGCATCTACAAGTCTTGAAAAAAAATAATACGTTCGACTTTATTCTACTTTCATACAACAAAGGCTTGATCAATGACAATGATTTCCTTCTCTTGTGTCGATCTTACATCTCCGAAAACTTAGATTTACTTCTCAGCTGCTTTTAGAACCGATGTAATTTCAACCACAAAACAAAAGAAGCTCAACACTGATAAAAAGCTCGATTTCAGCACAGGTAGGGTGTTCGTACAATGTGATAAGTCCGAAAATACAAAGCTTTCAATTCTAAGAAAATACACTTTGAACAGCTCAGCTTTGTAGATAGGTGTTAAAATCGTGCACATTTTCTGTACAAATGACAAAGAAACAGTTATCTTCGAACGGATTTTTATGATTGAGTACTTAATCTTCGAACTAGGCTGTTCAAACAATGAAAATGAGAAGTAAACAGCAGGGTTATACTCACGTAGTGAAGAGTACGTGAAACTAGGCACTTTCCCGTAGTAAAAAGCAAGACTACGGCGGGAAAGCCGTGGTGGAACACGAGACATGATGTCACCGGAAGTGATCTTCACTATTTGCCGCCGTACTACAGCCTCGCCGTACCAAATCTTAAAGTCACTATTGCTTTTCGCGGAAAACACGTTCTTTTTGACTGAAAGCAGCTCATGCAAAAACATGGTTTTATGGAAAGACACTGTTTTTATGTGGATAATAATTAAGTCATTGTGATAAGTTTTGTTGTCTTTGCGAAAAACAGATATGCAAATATCAGTGTTTACTGGAAGTGGACACTTGACCACATGGTGTTTCAAGGGCAATAAGGTAGCCTCGAAAAATCGAAAGTAAGAAAATGTGGTAACTAGATTTTAACTCTAAATGAGCAATATAATTTTCATTGTTGAGTTTTTTGGTGCAGCGCATTGGAAAATCCCACAGTCAAACGGTTCCGTAGCGTTTAATTAAAGAACCACTTTACTTCAGATTTTGAAAGCGTGTTCGCTTAACACCTAACTGGCAAAGTTTTTAGCTTTGAGTTTTATCCAAAGACTGTTTATTTTGAGTGTAAGTTTTGGATTTTACGGTCAGCCATTACTCACGTTCAAAACTGACCGATTTGACCTCAGAGGGTTGGATCTTGAGAAAATGACGTCAATAACTCACTAGCTTAAAATTTCAGCGTGTAAACGCAATGTATTATACATGCAAAGCACGAATTTAGTCTGAAAGTCTTAAACTCCCGCATTGCATTCTTAAACTGGTGAGTCTTTGATGTCATTTTTTTTCTCGGCCTAGCTCTCTCAAGATTTTAAAGTTAGTAATGGCGGATTGATGGGTAAGAAAATTCCAGTTCAAATAAACAATTGTCTTTCTAAAATCAGAACTTAAAACTTGGCTCAGTTAGTGTCTAGGTAGCATACTTTTGAAATTGAAAGAAAAAAAATGGTTTTTTTTTGGTGGTAGTAGCACTTTAATGATTGACTAATAAAATGTAATGGGACATTTTGTGTATGATAAATAATCTAAGTTATAATCGGTTATAATCGTTTGAACAACGAATCGACTTAGGTGTTTTTTTTTGTATGTCACTCGGCTACTCGATTAAAACAGTTAAAACGACTTCAGGAACCGTCTATACCTTCCTGTGTGGCGTTTATAACAATAAAAATACTACTTTTTAGTAACCTATGATTAAAAAGGTCAGTGACAGATACTTCTTTTTTGGACTATAACATATAATAAGTATAGGAAATCGTATGAACGCGAGTGCATTTCGTGATATATGGGCACGAGTGATGTTTTTCAAGTTCTCAAAATTGCACGAGCCGCAGGCGAGTGCAATTTGAGAATTTGAAAAACATCACGAGTGACCATATATCAGGAAATGCACGAGCGATCATACGATTTTTTATTTATAATATTCTCAACAAAATTATAAAAAAAAAATCGAGAAAATGCGACCGTCACGCTTCTATGGACACGCAACTCTGAAGTGGCTTCCAAACTGCTCACATGTTTTATTTCAACCAATCAATTACAACCTAGTGACAGGTAAACCAAGCGTGAATTTTCAGGTAAACTTCAGAAACTTTATAAACTGAGCAAGTTTTTATATCAAGAGCATGAAAAATCAGTTAAGAGATGGCAAGTTTGTAATTGTTCCGTAATGAGTTACCTCGAACAGACAGTTAATGCTGATCTGAACTTTTGGGTGAAACCGCCTGTCCTTGAATGACGCTAAACGTGACTTGACAGTTGTGGAAATTGTTTACCGTAAAAGCATGATGGCTGCTTGCTTGCTGGATCTGTTCCGTACTAGCTGGAAGAAAACTACTACACTGAAAATCCTAGGAAACTGTTTGATGTTGTTGTCTGTGGAGTTCCGCTGATGTGTGATGTGTGATAGCTGTCGATGCTCCCTTTCATTTCCTTCATTGTAGTCGTTCGGCGACTTTTCATTTGCGTGGCCGATCACCTAAATAATAGACTGCCTCTAAACGTTTGCTGCCCTCAGTTGCTTTCCACTACATCGTCTGAGACTAACTCCTGGACTGGAATCGCCCAGAGTTTTTGCTGTCCATAGTATTTCTTCTTCTTTGCTGGTCAGTGCACTTGCCGCGTTCGGCCTCTTCCCTTTTCCTTGCTGGCGGAGATGTCTTACTTTTCGCTCCAGCACGAACTTGGACTGATAAAACTCCCGGTCCCGTGTAATTGAGTACATGTAGTCACGTTCTTTTAAACGCCGATAAAAGGCTGCTAGCATGGACTTCAAACTCTCCGGTTCGTACTCTAATCCATCTTTGGTAAGTACTTCAGCATTTGTAACTTTTCATCGAGATCTTCGTGCTCATACTCCTCCAGTTTAGGATTGAATTTTCTTTCATTTCCCCAGTTTTCCCAGACATTCAACTACGTTTGTGTTAATTTAGAAGAGCTTTTGTTTTTAGCCTTTATTTTCAGCTGGTCAACAACTATTTCGTCGGACGAAGTATACCAGCTTTCAGCCATTTTGGTTTTTGCTTCAGTTAAATTTCGCGCTTCCCCTATAGTTTCCATAGCAACTTCCGTATTGCACTCTATAACCTCCATTT
>JAHPZR010048318.1:0-2500 GCA_019787425.1 Platygyra sinensis
AGAGGTCTAAAAGAGTACAACAAGCACAAAACCGGTTTTTGAGTTCAAAACCGCACAAATCATTCCGAGGTCTAGGGAAGTAAAACAAACAAGTTAAGTCTTATAACGCGGCAAAAGTAAAGCACAGCAAGTACTCAATTTATTTGAATTCATATTTCGTCCTCTACTTTTGCTTTTCATCTTCCTCTCCGCTATTGGATAAAGAACATACTGGGCCGAAACGATTTTCACTTCAGTACTGCTTTCTTGTAGGAATGGAAAACGGTGCTGCGTTAACTTGTTCCTGACAGTTAGAGAGAGTTTGATGTGAAGTATATATGAAATAATTCATATATTTGAACTGCGGTTGTAGATCGAAGTGAAGAATGATCATCGCAGTGAATTTTCCAATTTAAGCAATTGGAAAGAAGAAGCCTGACAAAAAAAACCTGAAAAAATCAAGGCCGGTATCGCGGAGTCACGGGTTCAAATCCCATTGAAGCCTTGGATTTTTTCAGGCTTCTTCTTTCCAATTGCTTAAATTGGAAAATTCACTGCGATGACAGAGGCGGATCCAGGGGAGGGGTTGAGGGGGTTGCAACCCCCCCTTTGAGAATTTTTTTTGTTATTTTGCTTGATTCTTCGTAAAATAATAATAGAATAAAATTGTTTTTACGAAGTTATTTCACTTTTACCATTCGACTACTTGTCAAGTTATGAAAAGATAATGTACATTTCGCAAAGGTCGTATCAGGTTCAGGTATAACAAGCGACATGAACAGGTGACATTCATTGATAGTGTACAACCCCCCCCCCCTTTCAGAAATTCCTGGATCCGCCCCTGGATGATCATTCTTCACTTGGAGTTAGAGAGTTTCTCCCATCAAAGAGCTTTCTTATTTTGCTAATAGAAACGTACCTCATACTGAAAAGATGCCGTACGTATAAAAAAAGTGGAAAAACTTAAAACTTTAAAATGAAAACTCAAAAAGCATGTCGATGATCACTCGTCTAAGGTGTCGTTATTTTCAAGTTCTCAGTCGTGTTCTCTCAACATACCGCGTGGGTTTACTACGCTGGTAAACCCATTGAAAGGGTGGTTTGTTGCTTTTGATAGATAGATTTAGCCAAGCCTAAAAGTTGAGCTCTTAGGCCATGTTGTTCAAAGCCTGATTAAGATAACCCAGGTTAAACGAGAATTTAAATTGCAGTTTTGTAACTTTGCAACTTACGAATTAGACTGCTCGACGAATCTCAAACCACAGAAAAACCAAAACCAAAACCACAGTAATTGTCTAATTACTTGCGACACTCAATTGAAATCCACCCCATTAAAAACACTTTTTTAAAGCAACAGCCACACCAAATATCTCTGCAGATGGTCTAGAATCTTAGGCTGAGGGCTATGTTCCGCGTTGGCTCATCAGATGCTGTGAATAACAGCTGAGAAGAACTGGTCAAAATTTTATCCGTCAGCTGAGTATTGACGCATTTCTAACCGATAACTGTGATCTGAATTTTGCAAAAGTTAGCTGATAGCTAAGAACTGGACTGAAATTTTAACTGGCAGCTAGAAACTCTTCCAACGTTTGACTGATAAATGACGTTTAAGCAAAACCATGCAAACCCTGCCTCCAAATGCATCCCACTTGACTCTGTGCGCATGCTTCGCCTGATTGATTGGATTAAAAGAAAGTTGAAAATAAGGCTCCGAAATGTCATACGATGAATATATAAATCAAAACGTTTTATAATTTTCCTGCTGCCCCGTTTACCCTGTTCTGGTCAAACTTCTTCACCATACTCACACATAATTCATTTATTTAAAAGGGAATATTTAGTTTAACAAGTAATGTAACATAATTGACAATTTCTTTCTTTCTTCATTCGGGGCACAAATATTTTCTTTGATTGAAAGCAAAGAATAACTGACATTTCACACCTCGTTCACGTTAAACAATCTTAACATTAACCATTCTTGTTAACTAAGGCTTGAGTAAAGATAGCAGTCGCAGCTGTAAAAAGTATCATGGACGGTAAGCAAGCTACCTAAAGTGTTTAAGTAAAGCAAAAGTGGTGGAGCTCTCGTAAGTTTGTAATTCTATGGAGCGTCTGCACATGACGTCATGGCAGCCATATTGGTGTACCAAACCAATCCTTTAAGAGTTCAACTCTTTTCTTATGTGAATGCTTTACTTTGTTCTAATACATTTTGCATTGTTGCGGGACACGTGAGTGCATACGCGTTATTTGTTGTCATAATGTAGCAGCTGTGATTGTTCTAGGGCTAGGGGTATTCGTTCTGTTGTTTGTTCTATTGCTGCCTTCAAGGGTATCAAGCCATTCATACGCGTAACAAACAAATATGATACAAATTAACATAACAAGTAAGAATCCCAACTGGTGGGAGGCTGACCAGTTGGCTATTTACATAGGGCGCAGGAGTTGAATTCGGGGCCACCGAAGACAAATCAATCTCGTGGCAGGGAGGATGTTTTGAACACGGTACCTCCGGATTACA
>JAHPZR010048318.1:7500-33112 GCA_019787425.1 Platygyra sinensis
CGTGGACGAGTCAAATGTTCATGAAATTCAGCTTTCAAGTTGGCCATAGTACTAAGTCGAACATTCGAAGTCAACTCCTCTTCAAAATAGCGAAACACCTAATAAATTAAAAGCCACAAGGCTGGCACGAAGCATGCCTTCGAGTGAGTAATCGGGTTACAAAACAACATTGCGAAATATTTGCGAGAACGTGAACTATACGACGGCCAATTTTGAAAATTTCTGAAAACATAGACAAACGAATGAATCTAAATTCTCGCGAGATTCGTAGGCTGAGTATAAAGTCATTATTTAATCGACGTTGCCTTTGGCTTTGTTGCCATTGCTGCTTGTCTGAACTGCTTTTTACTACTTTCGAAGTGAGGGTCTGCCTGCAATTTCGACCATCTCTATGTTCGGTTGCCGAGCTTGTGTTTGAGCGCTTGTTTCCCATTGCCAGAAATATTGGACAAGATGGCGGCCGCGCTTGCGCATGACGTCCATAATGGCGTCCAAATAATATAAGAAACTGTATGGAAATTTGTAAAATTTCTAAAATATAACAATCATGCAGGAGCTCATGGTCCCGTCTGCTCTAGTTCGAGACATATTCAGTATTGATTCTGCTATTCATCAAACCTCACAGTGACTCAATAAATAAAAACCACTAACTTCCTGAGCCAGTTCTTTTTTTCACTGTTCATTGACCTAAATCGCCATACATTTCTTTAAAATCCGTCGTTCTCGGTCCCAAACACTCGCCGATTACAGGAAAGTGCATCAATGAAGTCAACTGCTCTAGTTCGAATTGACTGCTACTGAGTTCGAAGCGTCCAAAAATCCTTTAAAAGTGCCATTTCCTCTCATCAGAAAACTTCCAAACGCGCCAGAATATCCCTTATTTTCCATGTTGCACGAGTGACGGGACGCCATTTGGAAAACTATGACTGAAATGGTTAAACACGAGCAATGCTGATCTTTGAATCGTCGGCCATCTTTGTTTATGATCTTGCTGGGAAATAAATAGTTCTCAGGTCCTTTTCGGAATAAAAATATGCCAGGCGTTCAATGCAAACTTAGAAGTCTTGGCGCGAAAAGCAAATCAAAATTCTTATCGCCGCCATATTGGTCTATTGTTCTGGAGTGTAATACGATATACCGCTGATAATTGTTAGCGGGCTCGAAATGTCCTTGATTTCTGGCGATGGGTTTGCACTCGTTTGTCTAAGCATTTCTCTGCCCTTCATTCAGTTGTGATCGTTTGTGCAGGAGATATTCGTCTGTTATTCAAACTCCTATTAAAGTTTCGAAATTAAAACATACCGAGAGCTGAAAAACCAAAATATCAAAATACAGCCCCACAGCGTTGAAGGTTTTCCTTGCTTTAAAACAAAACGAACGAAACGACATAAACAAATCCTCAAGGAAAACATCCACGCAACGCGTGAGCAATATCCCCGGAAGAACTGGGTACAATGGCTAAAAATAACTCAAGGGGGATTACCTTGGGTAGAAGGCCTATATGGGGGATTGACTATCTTACCTTGATTATCTCTTGCAAAGCTTGATGAATTATTAATACGCTTGAAAAGTTCACATATATATAACGTAAAAGGACAAAGTATTAAAGGTTTGACAAGTATTTAAAAGAAAAAGGCATAGTCTCGATCAAGACCTGCTGGATCTTCCATGGAACAGGCTGTCATTGGAAGGGAAGGGGCGGGGAAGGTAATGGCCATATCATCTACCAGTGGATAAAAGTGCCAACAGAACAACGAAAAAGCTTACAACAGCAGGCTTCATCCAGGAGTTACCTTTCTAATATCAGGGGTGAAAAATTATTCCTTAGTTTGGGCACGCAATTACAGCGTTTATTTAGAATTAATTCACATGTGAAATTACAAGATTGTCATGGCAACGTGCGGCGCGAAATTTCTCAATTTTACTCCCCATTTCTTTTTCTCTAATTTCACTCGTCTTTGTTTGTGTACTCACAACAACCTCTATTATATTTGAAGATGATTTCCAGTTCGTACTGCGCAGCCTCGGTACTCTTATGTTTGTGAGTCTCGCACGATGAAATGCAAATCGATGTTATTCGTTACGAACCGCTTACCTTATCTTTGAGGCGCATTTTAAATTCTGTTTCCAACAGTTTCCTTGAGTTTACAGCTATGAAGGTTTTTCATCAAGTGATATCAGAAAGAATGCAGCATAAAGCTTTGCATCGATAAAGGCGGTTGACATGAAACTTTGAATTTACTCCATGTAAGTAGAAGCGAAATGCTACATTTTGTGACGTCTTACATGAAGAATGTCGTAAACAAACTCTCCAGAGTGCGCAAAACGGACTGGAAATCATCTTCAAAACATCACTGACCGAGTAAACAACTTTATACCTTTTGTTCTGTTTAAAGCTCTGGCGTGGCACTTGGTATAGACTTCACATGAAATACCAATAAATATCAGCCCGAAGAATATCCCGGCGAGACAGTACAACGAAAATATTGTTAAATCCAAGCCAGTGGAAAAAAGTCCTTCCAAGTCCGTGGCCTAGAGAGAATAAACAGTGACAACTCTAACTCATAACAGCACAGCCTAAAAGCTCATAAATATTCATGAAGTGCAAATTTTGCCCTTTTAACTTAATAATACCCTAAAAATTTAATTATGTTGGATGGGCCTCAAATATTTTAAATACTCTCGATGGGTTATGGCCTTACTTGATTATTTTGTCTTGATCAAAGAAACCGGAAATTATTTCAAATTATTTTTCTGTATTTCAACAGTAAGAATTTGGTTTTTTGTACTTTTTGCAACGCCGAAAAAAATCCACTGATAATTCTTTCAGGGTCTTTTTTGGAAAAAAAGAATGGGAAGGCATTTAAGGACGTTCGCGCCCATTGCTACTGTGCACACAGGGAGCCCTCACATCCGTTTAGAATATGGATAACAGATCAAACTATGGTTATCACGCGTTTTGTGTTTTGTGGCCGCCACTTTGATACCCTCGCGGTCTGCTAGTGCGAGCTCTGGAACCAGGATAACGGAAGTCTGGGACTCGCAAATTTCTCGGAGGATCCGATCACTCACCGAAAATAATAAAGTGACAAGGGATGAAACTTCTCACCTTTTTCGTCGCATGTCTCTGCCAGTTGGGGGGAACGGAAGTAAGATGTGAAGAAGAGACCGGAAGTCAAAATGCGGATTTCTTGACGCGCATACACAGCGTTGCAACAAGGTGGACCAATGGTTTTCTTTTGATTATAAATCGTTTATTAAAAAAGAACACCTCGCAGTCCGAAGACTGAATTACGTTTATAATGTACAAGAACAAGATTTACAATTAAAATAGTTATAAAGAGCAATAATAATACAAGTATACAAATGAAATAAAATCATATCACTTTCTTGGGATAATGTTGTATCAAGAAAATATACATACTTAAATTGATGTTGTAAATGTTTTGAAAAATAATTCAGCTGTAAAATATGTAGGAATCAACATTGAGTCGACAGTCGTGCTTATTACATAAACCGTTTTGGTCGTACACTCAGAAAGTTGCTCTGAGAAAGGACTTCCCACTACCATCGACAGTAGAAGCCAGTCTCTTAACTATCCTTTTTTTATTTATTTATTTATTTATTTTTTATTTATTTATTTAGCTTCGCCTAACTACAATCTTGTAGTATCTCTATCCATGCCACTACCAGCGACCCAGCAACTAAAGGTATTGTGGCCAGCCAAACGACATCCAGCACTTTCTTTTGACAGTGAGTCAAACCGCTAGAGGCAAACGAACGGCGACATAATTTTTAAGCTGATCTGAATCGCAGGACCGAAAAAGTCGTCAATTAACGAAAACCTCGCCCTCTCAAATCACAAAATTACCTTACAGTTGATTGACATTAGCAAAATCTTATCCTACAATTAATACCGGCCTCATGTTGTCAGGAGGAAGAAATTTCTTAACATAGTCGCGAAATTCCTGAATTTTTCCAAATTAAAAGTTCTTGAACTCTTCCCGCCACTGTGGCGTCATGAATCGGATCTGCAGGGGCCCGTTTCTCGAAAGCCCCGGAAACTTTTCGGGCCCGTAAAGCCATAGCAAAATCTGGAACCTTACGATTACAGAGCTGTTTTATTCACATGTTCTTAATATGAACAGAGGTTCCCCTCATACAAGAAGTTTCAAGCGCATAAACTTCTCCGTTTTTAGATACAGATGAGCTGAAAATGGCTTTACGGGCCCGAAAACTTTTCGGGGCTTTCGAGAAACGGGCCCCAGGTGTTTAAAATCGGTTTTGTTTATTTGCAGAAAATCTAGTCATTAGATTTTCTTTATAATTTGCATGCAATAAGCTTCTAGCGATACTCGCAAGTTAGCGCTATTTTAATAATAATTTAACAAACAGATCTTTAATTATCCCTCTTTGAAGGTTCACTGGCATATCTTGAATTTCTTTTGTTAAAGTTCAATTTTTTTTCAATCCTTCAGTTACTTATTTCCTAAAGTATTTTCGTGCCAAATTTCGTGAAATTCTAATGAGTGGTTCTCGAGAAATAAGCGCCTCCGAGAAGTCAATTTTTCACTCAATTGCACTTTTTTCGACTTACTACGCATGCGCTGCATTTAACTGGGTTCTTTTAGCAACAAAGAAATAGCAGAGCTGAGTTCTTTGCATCGTTACCTTTCTAACATACCTTTGTTATAAAAGAGTAAAACCATCAATTCAATACATTGTGTTCATTTGTGAAGAAAAAAATAGTACAGATAGCGCAGACATTGAGCAAATAAAATGATCGCTCTATTTATGCTGTTTGTTTTTATGCAATACTTGTGCGCGCGCTGAATCGCGTTAGCAAAAGCGCGTGCCAAAACTGTGTTCGGCCTCCTTGAAATGGGCAAACAGTGATTTTTATCTCAGCGTCTTTCAAATAGTAGGTACATGACGGGATTTCACATCTTAAAAGTTTTTATGGTTTTGGGGGACGCTGTCTCAAAATTAGAGACGTTTTAATGGATTTCTGAAACCATATTTCAAGGTTCATAGCTTGGTTTCTGTTCACACGCGCGAAAGTCCTTAATAACCATCCCACATTAGGGTGTACTAAATTTTGCGGGTTTTGATTCGAACAGGTTCAGAATTATTTATTGGGGAGGAAAACACAAAAAAGATTTACCTGCAGTACTACAGGTATAAGTTGGTCTTCTGCAGTTGTTTTGGCGACGCTGACCAAATCCACTGATAATTCTTTCAGACCTGGCCCGCATCCTGCTAGTGGCATCTTTCTTTCCACAAGCTCCGTGTCGTAGTGGTCCGTGTCATTTGGCGTCATAAACTGGGTTGGAGGCACTTCATCATTTTTCACATGCGCCAGGTAATACTCCAATGGATACTCGATGTTACGAATTAGTCGGATTTGTCTGTTTCTTTTCAAGCCAGACTTATCCAGGAAGTGAAATGCCGTGTTCCGGTCCACAAGCACTCTTCCAACGATTCCTTGGCTAAGATTCTTTTGCATTTCTTCGAGGTTGCCAAATTCTGTGGATACAAATTTTCATTTTGACGCTGATTACGAACTGAGTTCTGTCGACAAGATACTATGACAAGTCCATGCAAAGCTTTTTACGCTCCTTTTAGTCCAGTCAAAAGACTTGTTCTGGGGCAAATTAAAAATAAACGTTAAGTTACTTATGTATTTAGGGTTTTTTTAGTTATGTATTTAACCAGTGGTGTTCGTCAAACGTTGTGATTTTTCTATAAATTAACTGATGAACATTTGTTGGTTGTTCGCATGACTTGAGATCCATGGCAGGCATGCCATGACAGTTCACATAAAGCAAGATCTCATAACCATTTTAGCTTGTTTTTGGTGTGAATCAACGCGAACACAAACTTGTCGGACAAAACCAAGAACAGCGGCTACTGATATATACTCTGCCTTAAGACAGAAGTTGTAAAAGCAAATGCAATAGCAGTAGAGAACATCATGCAAACGTCTTACTTACTGATATACTTTGCTTCAAGCTCAGTTGCGACTCCTTGTACTTCGGTATTGTGAAGTAACAACCCGATCTAAAAATTTAAATACAACAATTCGCATAAAAATTCGACATGATAAACACAGAGCATTCTAAAAAATGATCAGTACCTCTCTTGTTGATATTTCTAGGTTCGTCTGAGTTTATTTTCCTTATCATTGTCTTTGCTTTGCCCGACACACAAAAACGAATGTGATCTGAAGGCTTTCTTTTCTATATTTATTAATTCTCATAGCACGTGAAGAACAGTCAATGATAGTGAGCCTAAAATCTACACTCACCTCTTTACCCTGGATGTCTTTGCATTTTGTACCATCAACAGCGGTTTGCATGACATTGATAACCGTGGCGGTAAATATAGACATCACAACCGCCCCCACAAGGACCCAAATTATACCAAACACGCGTCCCGGTACTGACTTTGGGGTTACGTCACCGTACCTAATAAGGTCAATAGAGAAAAATAACAGGCAAGAACAAAAACAAAGTTTCGAACCACAACAGCAGTAAAGAAATCAATTTGGAAGCGTAATCATAAATGAGTTTACCCCACTGTTGCGAGTGACAGCACCGCCCACCAATACCCCTCGGGCAAACCGGCAGTAAATGAAGGTGAAAACTGGCCTTCTTTTGCTCTTCTCTCCTGTGATTGAAGGAAAAATAAACGGTCATTATCCGAGTTTATGCTTGAGATAGTTAATTCATAATCCGGAACCTGGTAGGTGCTAATCAGCAAATTTAAAGGCTTGAAGAAACTGTACACAGAAGAAGAAGAAGAATTCAGGAAGAATTCAGAATTCAGAAGAATTCCCTGAAGAAGTCAGGCCGTGCCTGACGAAATATTGGAAAATACAAAACAGGTAACTCCAACCGTACGGTCAGCCTTTCTGTGTTCAGTTTCTTTGGGTTAAACTTCTTATGCAGACCAATCTGGACGTGGCTCAACCTTTATTTACCTCAAAAAGAGATACCGCTTATCGAGCCTAAAAAACGGAAATAAGAGCGTTATTTGCAGTACTGTTAGAAGTCTCTTTGCATGGGTGCACTCCAAGAATGATATAATAATTAAAAAAAAAACGCTAAAACTTTAATTATATTTCCTGGGCTCTGACGCGCACTTCAGGCATCACGCGATCAGTCGAGGGGTCGCAAGATTTGAAGCTTGCAAAACTCACAACAAATATGGCGGTGGGAGGCCGACTTCGTAAAACTTTGTTTCCGCCAAATTTAGTGAGCTGTCTGCGATACCGCTTAGTTTTACCTTCGAAACACCCATCCTTCACGCATTTTCAAATGAAAAATGCATTCTTTTAAACCGCTGTGGTGTGATGTTGATGTTGCAATCAATCGCGCCTCCTATAAATCTAAAAACAGCAGGAAAAAAACTACTCCTCTTTCTTCGATATTTTTACTAGGCCAGCCTCACCCTCGGGAATTTATGGCACTCTTCTTCTAGCGCTCATGCTGCTAACGACAAAAGCGAAGAAAACACTATTCACGGGGTCATTCGCGGGTATTCACGTTTATTCGCGTGGAATTGCGGGCTTTACTGAGCATAGGACTGTCTCCTCGCGTGTGCAAAGTGCGATCTTGCAAAGTCCAGATTTTAATTTGCGCGTGCAACGCGCACTAAAAAGTTCCTTATCTCTCAAAAACTGATCCGGTAACCCTACTTTTTTGACGCAAAACATTATTCAAAAGATAAAGAGCAATGCATGTGCAAAATTGTAAATAACATCCTGTGGACTGGAATTTTTGAAATCTCGAAATTTCTTTTTTTTTTTTTAATTGAAGCAAAATCTACTCCAGATAATATTTTTCTTATTTTCACTGACTTCTTGTGTGTGTAAAAGTACAGCTCCAAGCTTCAAAAATCATACCTAGTTCTAAAAGTCTAAAAAACAAAACAGAAAACTGTTTTAAACCAGCTTTAATCTATATTCTTACCAACAGCCAAATGATTATTCCAGAAATCCCCGACAGTAGTATCATAGCAACCAAAATGGGCCACTGTGACGTAAGAGAAGTGAATAACTCTTCCCTGGACTCCTCCTGACACTGCTTCATATTCACAATCAGCGAACACCCGGATGATGCAAATGCCCGGATAAGCGTAACATCGGGTTCATCCTTGAGTTCTGTCTTGGCGTCGGCTTGAATGGGGAAAGCGAAATCCACTCTCTTCGTTTTGATCAAGTCAACCATTTCGAACCAACTGCGGACATATTTGGGCACCATTATGCAAGCTTCTGGATCTTGTTGTTCTTTGCCGAAGCACGTAAAGTCTACAAACCACTCTATTCTCTCATACATAAAGCCATTTTCATGGCTTGAGTTCATAATGTAAGGTGGAAAGTCCAGCAAAGCGATGCTGTAATTACATTTCGTCTCGTGTGGATCTGACTGACGATTTTGACCGGCTTGACGAGTATCTCGATGTGACTTACTTTCCGTTACTTCGTGGACAAATCTGGAATGATGACTTGAATCAATCTGACGAGTTTTGCTATTGACGAGCCAAACACAACTGCAGGCCAGAAGGCAGAGGACAAGCCCTACTGAGACACCATGCATTGTAAATACCGCTGAAGATAACTTCGCAGGAGCTAGAATCCTCCTTGGTTACCTGCGGATATTGAAACTCGAAACTAAAACTCAAGTCAATAATTGTAAAATATCCCTGGTAGGATTTAGCGTGTGCAGAGAACTGCCTACATTAATGCTGCTGCATGACTTCACGCAGCTTGAAAAAACTTTGCACGATACTTCAATCAACTCTACTTTGAGCTCATAGTACTGCCTTCAAGCAGTTACACTACAGTCGAACCCCTATTAAACGGCCACCCCTATATATTAGGCGGCTAGTTATTAATCCCCGATGGGGCCTTTTCTGTTGTTTTTACCTCGATTAAGCGGCAAGCCCCCTTAAAACGACCAATTTATCCATTTTCTCGAGAGTGGCCGTTAGTAGTAGAACTGTTGTCGGTAAAATCCTTCCTCTTAACCTAATTTGAAATAACGAATTATTGGATCGTTTATTTATTTTATTTATTTATTTATTTATTTATTTACCAATTACGTCTTTACTCTTATCAAATTATTGCAAAAGGCTTTAAATAATATGGATTTCAGCAGTGACTAAAACTATAACAAAAGTTACTAATATGTAAGATTTCACAGCGATTGCCTAAATGAACATGGCAAAACAGATGCTATTATTTACATAGGCGTACGAGCAGGGGGTGAGGAGAGGCGCTGCAGCTCCCCCAGCTACAGAAATTACGTAATGTTTTTGGCTAAACGCTCATGATCGGGGCAACGACACTTAAGAGAAATCATTACAAAATAATACCGTTGACCTGATTTCCAAAAGTCGTAAAAAGGTTCCTACTTCAGGGGCGGATCCAGGATTTTTGTTAGGAGGGGTGCACCTCTAAGGAATGACGCCACTGACCGGTGAGGTAAGCAAATATGAAGAAGAAGGAGAAAGGGTTCATCTCAGGGGGGGGGGGGGGGTTGCGCATCCCCTGCACCCTCCCCCTAGATCCTTCCCTGTACAATTATGTCTCTCTGTGACATTTGACGTCCGACCGCGAGTCTGTACGCCGCCGCGTGATTTATTAAGAGAGCTGGGGCCCGTTTCTCGACTCCCGGTAATTACCGGGCCCGTTAAGTTGTTGTTTTTTTTTCCATTCCAGATGGGAGTTTCAGAAGTTTTGACAATTGTACAGGAAAGTTATTCGCTAAATAAACAAAATGAACTTTATAAGAGGTCAGAACACACCCTATTTTTCTCGAGACTTTGATTTCAAAATATGATTTCGGGCCCGTCAAGTTACCGGGTCTTTCGAGAAACGGGGCCCTGGTTCCTAAAGCAGTACCGCGTGAAGTGCACTATTGCACTACTGCTCCTGATCTGAAGTAACGGTGCGCAGCGAAGATGCTATGGTAATCAGTCGGGACACCAGCCTTTCCTTTCCGTTCCGGCCTTTCCGTTTGGGTTTCAAGGCTTGTAAGCTACTTTCTCTAACATTTGCTTTTGTAAGCTACTATCTCTGACATTTGCTTTGCAAACAAATGACTTAGACTGAAATGATATGAGTGACCTGGGGTTTTCTGTTAACTATGAGTCAGTTAAATGTGTATCATGGAAATCCACCATAAGGATATGACTTGCTTTCCAAATTTTCCATCAACACAAGGACACGAGTAAAAGCAAACAAAGACCAATACTTTTGCCGTCTTTGTGGAAGCTCTGAATAGAGCCGTTTGGAGTTTTAAATTTTTCTTGAGGTGTTTCTCTAGTACCGTAACGTTTATGTTTTTCACCATCTTGTTTATGTGGCTTCTAAATTCATTGAAGACTTGCAGTTTACGCTGCAAGTCTGCTGTGGCCAAATCAAGGCTACCTCGAATGACTTCTAGCAGTGCCTCATGTTGTTCTCTGACTGAACGTCTCTAGTATGTCGAGACGCTCGTCTCGAATATAAGAAAGCTTCTGTGACGGTTGTCCAGAAGGCCCATGTCTCAGTTGCTGATCAGCCGATCGCTAAATGAACGCCATGAAAGGAAGAACTTTTTCTTTCAATAAGTTTTGGATTTTACGAGATTGAGCCACTGTTGATGGAGGTCACTGAGTATCCAAGCTTTCAATAGAGTACTTATATTTATGAACGTTTTTGTTTTCCACACATTTTGAGTGCGTTTGCATCCCAATTTCAACACAGACAATGAACATCGCCCATGAGATAAGAAACAGAAGAAATATCAGTTTTGTTCGCCCCCTTCAAACAGGCCAAACTAGTTCATCTCAATTCCAAAAGGTGGATAAGAAAGAACTCTTCATCACATTTGGGCCGGAGGAACAGTCGCAATGTGGGGTAGATAATAATGAATAACAAATAATTTAAAACGTAGGAGGACCATCTGCCTTAAAGGTAACACAATACCTTCGCGGGTGTTCATCAGAAAAAAGAAACGTACAACCGTTGTTTTTAAGGAAAGTACCACCAACTGTATATCAATAAATAGAAAAAATATCCGCTAATTTGGCCCTGCATTTCTTGCCGCGACGAAAGAAGCCAAGGACGGAAAACAACCGATTGTAATTCGGCCGAGTTACTCGGCTATCAAACGCAATCAATTTTGTGTGTGTGTTTTTTTTATAGAGCCGTCTTCACCACCCGGCCCGTGAGAAATGGGGAAAACTAACAGGAATAAGCGGGATAAGAGCGCTGTCAGTGAACATTTCCTTTTTTGCTTGTCCACGAGTTATTCGGTTCTGGCTTCGAATTTATTTCGCTGTCCAGGAAATTCTCTCTGTTTTTTTGGCACGTTACATGACCACAAGAGGGAGTGATAAATAGGCTGGAAGCGCGAATTGATTTGGGAGGCGGAACCGCGAAATGTATTGTAAGCACTGGCACAGCAAAAAATGCTAATGAGATTACTGCAGCAAGAGCTCGGCCAGGATGAAGCCGCCTCCCGAAAAAGTTCCACGCACTATTATGACACCTAACTGTTTTATTAACTTTTATTTCAAAAACATTTCTTTATCCAAATAATTCAGGCGAGTTTTAAGTTTTTACTTTCATTTATTGGGAAATGTTAAATTTCATACCAACCTTTTTGTTTATTTAATTTAAAAGAAAAAAATTGACAAACGGAATCTTACAAAGAGAAAATGTGTACTTACTTATCCGCCAAAATATGAAAAATTATGCAAAACGTCTCTCACTCTGGCCACTTCATATGAGCCCGGTCAACAGGGCTGGTTCGGTTTCCGAGATCTCGCCTCGCCACTCTTCAGTCTTCGTAAAATTTCGATTTGGTTCGTATTAGAAGCCGGGCTGCCCTGGTTAGCGAGATCTCAAACTGGGATTAAACTATTCCATATTGCGAACACTCCAGCCCGGGTGACCTGGACGCAACATTTAAAAATTTGACAAAATAGCTTCGCTATCGCAACATAGCGGCAGAAATGGAATAATGTTGGTCTTGTAGGTTTTTTCACTTCAGTGGTAGTAGTAAAGTTACAAGAGTCTACAAAGCCGCACAACCAACCTCGTTCCCAGGGTCTCTCACAGGGCGGTTAGCTGAGAGACCCTGGGAACGAGGTTGCCGCACAACAGTCGCGAACGATACAAGTTCCACCATTTTGGTTTTCAGGTTTCTTGAGTTTTATCCCGGTTGACCGGGCTGAAATTTCCTATATGAACCAAAAACAACATGCATTCGTATCGGTAACCGAGCCGCCAGCCTTGTTTTATGAAGGGGCTAGTTTTATGAAGGGGAGAAAACAATGAGCCGACTACTTTTTTGTAATACATCAAAATATAAAAAGAAAACGCCTGTTTCGGTTGGGCGATGGGAACCGAAACATTTTGGCGATGGCCTTAAGGTTGTGAATTTTGTTTCTAGATAAGCCCGTTAGCGTGACTATACCGACATGGACGCACTTTCTTGGTCACTGCATTATATAAAAACTAGCCGATTACTGAACTTTGAATCCGGCTTGAAAAAGGCATAAGGAAAAAAATACTTTCGTATCGGAAACCCAGTGCATAAAAAAAAATATTAATTACACGTCTTTTCACCTGTGTAAACATTGAAACTGAATTATGACATTGAAGAGGTTTAATTTTGACGAAAATTTACATTTTACATTGGCTTGTTCGGCAAATTGTCTAACACGAAGTTAAGTGGCAGAAATGAGCTTGGCCTCTACATGATGATCACATAAATTTCTGATGTTTTAAAAGGAACACTGAGATGTTTTGGAAAGAACGATTATTGGAGAGGAGGAGTGGATCGTCCTCGCTCCTCGTTCGCCTTGGTGTTTAAGCGATCTTGCTCAGAAAAGAAACAGATCACAATAATTTTGAACTGAATAATTTCCTGAATATTAGACAGGTACTCATTTCCTGAATTTTAAAACAATGCTAATTCCAGTTGCTAATCTAGTAGTGAATTAGTCACGAGCTTTCATCATAATGCGTTGGCGCTCCAGGCTTGCGAAAAGAGAAGTGAAACCAGCAACTCTTGTTCAAGGCCGGGATCTATATCTTTGGCGTAATTGAAGAAGAGTCATGGAGAGCAAGGCATGTTCATTTCTTACCATTGTTGGCGGCCACTGACTCCAACAGTGATCAATATCCGCAATGGCCGCCAACAATGGTAAGAAATGAACATGCCTTGCTCTCCATGACTCTTCTTCAATTACGCCAAAGATATAGATCCCGGCCTTGAACAAGAGTTGCTGGTTTCACTTCTCTTTTCGCAAGCCTGGAGCGCCAACGCATTATGATGAAAGCTCGTGACTAATTCACTACTAGATTAGCAACTGGAATTAGCATTGTTTTAAAATTCAGGAAATGAGTACCTGTCTAATATTCAGGAAATTATTCAGTTCAAAATTATTGTGATCTGTTTCTTTTCTGAGCAAGATCGCTTAAACACCAAGGCGAACGAGGAGCGAGGACGATCCACTCCTCCTCTCCAATAATCGTTCTTTCCAAAACATCTCAGTGTTCCTTTTAAAACATCAGAAATTTATGTGATCATCATGTAGAGGCCAAGCTCATTTCTGCCACTTAACTTCGTGTTAGACAATTTGCCGAACAAGCCAATGTAAAATGTAAATTTTCGTCAAAATTAAACCTCTTCAATGTCATAATTCAGTTTCAATGTTTACACAGGTGAAAAGACGTGTAATTAATATTTTTTTTATGCACTGGGTTTCCGATACGAAAGTATTTTTTTCCTTATGCCTTTTTCAAGCCGGATTCAAAGTTCAGTAATCGGCTAGTTTTTATATAATGCAGTGACCAAGAAAGTGCGTCCATGTCGGTATAGTCACGCTAACGGGCTTATCTAGAAACAAAATTCACAACCTTAAGGCCATCGCCAAAATGTTTCGGTTCCCATCGCCCAACCGAAACAGGCGTTTTCTTTTTATATTTTGATGTATTACAAAAAAGTAGTCGGCTCATTGTTTTCTCCCCTTCATAAAACTAGCCCCTTCATAAAACAAGGCTGGCGGCTCGGTTACCGATACGAATGCATGTTGTTTTTGGTTCATATAGGAAATTTCAGCCCGGTCAACCGGGATAAAACTCAAGAAACCTGAAAACCAAAATGGTGGAACTTGTATCGTTCGCGACTGTTGTGCGGCAACCTCGTTCCCAGGGTCTCTCAGCTAACCGCCCTGTGAGAGACCCTGGGAACGAGGTTGGTTGTGCGGCTTTGTAGACTCTTGTAACTTTACTACTACCACTGAAGTGAAAAAACCTACAAGACCAACATTATTCCATTTCTGCCGCTATGTTGCGATAGCGAAGCTATTTTGTCAAATTTTTAAATGTTGCGTCCAGGTCACCCGGGCTGGAGTGTTCGCAATATGGAATAGTTTAATCCCAGTTTGAGATCTCGCTAACCAGGGCAGCCCGGCTTCTAATACGAACCAAATCGAAATTTTACGAAGACTGAAGAGTGGCGAGGCGAGATCTCGGAAACCGAACCAGCCCTGTTGACCGGGCTCATATGAAGTGGCCAGAGTGAGAGACGTTTTGCATAATTTTTCATATTTTGGCGGATAAGTAAGTACACATTTTCTCTTTGTAAGATTCCGTTTGTCAATTTTTTTCTTTTAAATTAAATAAACAAAAAGGTTGGTATGAAATTTAACATTTCCCAATAAATGAAAGTAAAAACTTAAAACTCGCCTGAATTATTTGGATAAAGAAATGTTTTTGAAATAAAAGTTAATAAAACAGTTAGGTGTCATAATAGTGCGTGGAACTTTTTCGGGAGGCGGCTTCATCCTGGCCGAGCTCTTGCTGCAGTAACCTCATTAGCATTTTTTGCTGTGCCAGTGCTTACAATACATTTCGCGGTTCCGCCTCCCAAATCAATTCGCGCTTCCAGCCTATTTATCACTCCCTCTTGTGGTCATGTAACGTGCCAAAAAAACAGAGAGAATTTCCTGGACAGCGAAATAAATTCGAAGCCAGAACCGAATAACTCGTGGACAAGCAAAAAAGGAAATGTTCACTGACAGCGCTCTTATCCCGCTTATTCCTGTTAGTTTTCCCCATTTCTCACGGGCCGGGTGGTGAAGACGGCTCTATAAAAAAAACACACACACAAAATTGATTGCGTTTGATAGCCGAGTAACTCGGCCGAATTACAATCGGTTGTTTTCCGTCCTTGGCTTCTTTCGTCGCGGCAAGAAATGCAGGGCCAAATTAGCGGATATTTTTTCTATTTATTGATATACAGTTGGTGGTACTTTCCTTAAAAACAACGGTTGTACGTTTCTTTTTTCTGATGAACACCCGCGAAGGTATTGTGTTACCTTTAAGGCAGATGGTCCTCCTACGTTTTAAATTATTTGTTATTCATTATTATCTACCCCACATTGCGACTGTTCCTCCGGCCCAAATGTGATGAAGAGTTCTTTCTTATCCACCTTTTGGAATTGAGATGAACTAGTTTGGCCTGTTTAAAGGGGGCGAACAAAACTGATATTTCTTCTGTTTGTTATCTCATGGGCGATGTTCATTGTCTGTGTTGAAATTGGGATGCAAACGCACTCAAAATGTGTGGAAAACAAAAACGTTCATAAATATAAGTACTCTATTGAAAGCTTGGATACTCAGTGACCTCCATCAACAGTGGCTCAATCTCGTAAAATCCAAAACTTATTGAAAGAAAAAGTTCTTCCTTTCATGGCGTTCATTTAGCGATCGGCTGATCAGCAACTGAGACATGGGCCTTCTGGACAACCGTCACAGAAGCTATCTTATATTCGAGACGAGCGTCTCGACATACTAGAGACGTTCAGTCAGAGAACAACATGAGGCACTGCTAGAAGTCATTCGAGGTAGCCTTGATTTGGCCACAGCAGACTTGCAGCGTAAACTGCAAGTCTTCAATGAATTTAGAAGCCACATAAACAAGATGGTGAAAAACATAAACGTTACGGTACTAGAGAAACACCTCAAGAAAAATTTAAAACTCCAAACGGCTCTATTCAGAGCTTCCACAAAGACGGCAAAAGTCTTGGTCTTTGTTTGCTTTTACTCGTGTCCTTGTGTTGATGGAAAATTTGGAAAGCAAGTCATATCCTTATGGTGGATTTCCATGATACACATTTAACTGACTCATAGTTAACAGAAAACCCCAGGTCACTCATATCATTTCAGTCTAAGTCATTTGTTTGCAAAGCAAATGTCAGAGATAGTAGCTTACAAAAGCAAATGTTAGAGAAAGTAGCTTACAAGCCTTGAAACCCAAACGGAAAGGCCGGAAAGGAAAGGAAAGGCTGGTGTCCCGACTGATTACCATAGCATCTTCGCTGCGCACCGTTACTTCAGATCAGCAGCAGTAGTGCAATAGTGCACTTCACGCGGTACTGCTTTAGGAACCAGGGCCCCGTTTCTCGAAAGACCCGGTAACTTGACGGGCCCGAAATCATATTTTGAAATCAAAGTCTCGAGAAAAATAGGGTGTGTTCTGACCTCTTATAAAGTTCATTTTGTTTATTTAGCGAATAACTTTCCTGTACAATTGTCAAAACTTCTGAAACTCCCATCTGGAATGGAAAAAAAAACAACAACTTAACGGGCCCGGTAATTACCGGGAGTCGAGAAACGGGCCCCAGCTCTCTTAATAAATCACGCGGCGGCGTACAGACTCGCGGTCGGACGTCAAATGTCACAGAGAGACATAATTGTACAGGGAAGGATCTAGGGGGAGGGTGCAGGGGATGCGCAACCCCCCCCCCCCCCCTGAGATGAACCCTTTCTCCTTCTTCTTCATATTCGCTTACCTCACCGGTCAGTGGCGTCATTCCTTAGAGGTGCACCCCTCCTAACAAAAATCCTGGATCCGCCCCTGAAGTAGGAACCTTTTTACGACTTTTGGAAATCAGGTCAACGGTATTATTTTGTAATGATTTCTCTTAAGTGTCGTTGCCCCGATCATGAGCGTTTAGCCAAAAACATTACGTAATTTCTGTAGCTGGGGGAGCTGCAGCGCCCCTCCTCACCCCCTGCTCGTACGCCTGTGTAAATAATAGCATCTGTTTCGCCATGTTCATTTAGGCAATCGCTGTGAAATCTTACATATTAGTAACTTTTGTTATAGTTTTAGTCACTGCTGAAATCCATATTATTTAAAGCCTTTTGCAATAATTTGATAAGAGTAAAGACGTAATTGGTAAATAAATAAATAAAATAAATAAACGATCCAATAATTCGTTATTTCAAATTAGGTTAAGAGGAAGGATTTTACCGACAACAGTTCTACTCCTAACGGCCACTCTCGAGAAAATGGATAAATTGGTCGTTTTAAGGGGGCTTGCCGCTTAATAGAGGTAAAAACAACAGAAAAGGCCCCATCGGGGATTAATAACTAGCCGCCTAATATATAGGGGTGGCCGTTTAATAGGGGTTCGACTGTAGTGTAACTGCTTGAAGGCAGTACTATGAGCTTAGAGAAGAGTTGATTGAAGTATCGTGCAAAGTTTTTTCAAGCTGCGTGAAGTCATGCAGCAGCATTAATGTAGGCAGTTCTCTGCACACGCTAAATCCTACCAGGGATATTTTACAATTATTGACTTGAGTTTTAGTTTCGAGTTTCAATATCCGCAGGTAACCAAGGAGGATTCTAGCTCCTGCGAAGTTATCTTCAGCGGTATTTACAATGCATGGTGTCTCTGTAGGGCTTGTCCTCTGCCTTCTGGCCTGCAGTTATGTTTGGCTCGTCAATAGCAAAACTCGTCAGATTGATTCAAGTCATCATTCCAGATTTGTCCACGAAGTAACGGAAAGTAAGTCACATCGAGATACTCGTCAAGTCGGTCAAAATCGTCAGTCAGATCCACACGAGACGAAATGTAATTACAGCATCGCTTTGCTGGACTTTCCACCTTACATTATGAACTCAAGCCATGAAAAGGGCATAATGTATGAGAAAATAGAGTGGTTTGTAGACTTTACGTGCTTCGAAAGAGACAAGAGGATCCAGAAGCTTGCATAATGGTGCCTATATATGTCCGCAACTGGTTGGAGATGGTTGAATTGATCAAAACGAAGAGAGTGGATTTCGCTTTTCCCATTCAAGCGGACGCTAGGCAAGAGCTTAAGGATGAACCCGATGTGACTATTATCCGGGCATTTGTATCATCCGGGTGTTCGCTGATTGTGAATATGAAGCAGTGTCAGGAGGAGTCCAGGGAAGAGTTATTCACTTCTCTTACGTCACAGTGGCCAATTTTGGTTGCCATGATACTACTGTCGGGTATTTCTGGAATAATCATTTGGCTGTTGGTAAGAATATAGATTAAAGGTGGTTTAAAACAGTTTTCTGTCTTTTTTCTTCTCTTTTAGGCTTTCGGAATAAGGTGCTATCTTTTGAGGCTTGGAGCTATACTTTTTTGAATGACTGGCTTTGCTTTTTTAAGACACCCCCTCCACTTTACGTCCCTTTCTTTGTGTTAAAGTCGTAAATTATGGGTTGCCCGGTTCTGTTGCATGCAACAAACTTGACCCACTTCTTCCATCAATTGCATCTATCTAAGAGGCGACTTGCTGTAACGGTCATCTATACCTATGCAAGATAGAAAAAAATCGATTTTCTGAAAATTTGTCAGGAAGAAGGTTTTTACTAACTTGTTTCAAAACAGTAACTTTGAGGTTGTTTGGATTTTTATTTTCTTCTCCAGACCGCCTTTTGTATTTTGCCCCTAAAAGAGCCAAACTCGGCCCTGAAATTGCACTTTTTGCGAAGGCTGGCAAGCCAAAATGCTGTGCGTGGCTGGAAAAGCTAACCCATATTATTAAATATAATGTTTTAGTACTTATTTCGCGTTGTCAGATCCACATGTAATTTGAACCTGAATTTTTAACAAATTTTCAAAATTATACGCGACGGCGATGTCGCGTCACGTCCAAAGTTAGGTCAAATTCGTGGACCAAAAAGTCAATCTGGTACATGGATTTACCTCCCAAAACTATTTTTCTGGATAAAAGTATCACTTCATCTCACTTTTTATCGCAAATTTAGCTTGGGTAAATAAAACGCAAAAATTTGACAGCGTCTTGAAACCAGACACCTGAGCTAATCGCTTGACATTTTGACCTTTCACGCCGCGATTATTATCTCGAACGTTGACCCTGAAATGTTTGCCTGTGGGTCTCAATCCGGTTAAATAATTGTTTTAAGCCTCTAGATATCAGTTATAGCAATTTAAAGACAGTTTCTAGCTGCAAACGAACATGTTTATGCACTTATCAATTGAAATCCCGACCCCCCCCCCCCCCCCCCACCCCGGGCCAAGGTGGGGGAATGTGGGGGATTTTTATGGCATTTGAAGGCACGGTTTGCCCGTGGGGGTGGGGGATTTCTCAGCATTTGCATTTACACATTCATCGAGGTCGGGGAGCGAGGTGGGGATTTGACTCGTGCCTAGTTTCCTCACGGCAATTTCTTCACGTGGTCACTGGTGTCGCTCGCGGCTCGCTGGATTTCGTGCAGTTGTTTGGCTCCGTGATGCATACATGTACAGGTATCCTTGACATACCTGTATTATACTTATGTTCTGGTCTGTTATCGTATTTGGCTCTAGTTAAATTTGTACACTAAAGAAGTAGAGAATTTGAACTAAATGTTGTTAGTATAAATTTACCGTAGTCTATTGTGAATCTGTGAATTGGATTGGCTAAATTACCGTCGACTATTTAACAATTATCCTGCGAAATCGCGCGGATTATCGTCTGATACTTAGCCGACGATGGCCGTAGGCCGAGTCGGCTAAAATCAGACGATATTCCGCGAGATTGAGCAGGATAATTGTTTTATTATTCAACAAATTGATAACAAAATTGATTTTCAAGCTCGTAACATTTTTAAACCTTTCTGTCGACATTTTTTCACTTCACTTTTTCTTCCCACGTACGAAGCTACGTATATCGCCGGATATCTGTTACCTACGGATGACAGATATCGAGAGCATCATGACCATATTTGGATAGTGTTACAATTTGTTGAATAATAACTGCTGATAGTCAACAGTTACGCATCAGTGCACATCGCGCGTCACGTTTGAACCTGAACTAACATAATAAAACAGTTCTTTTCTACGCTTTACTTGACATTCGTTTCTTTTTATCCAATGGGACTGCGGTAAATTTACACTAAAACAATTAGACTACTCGCCCTCGTTTTCTACGAGCGATAGTCAACTCGGCTGCGCCTCGTTGACTATCTGCTCGTAGAAAACTCGGGCTCGTAGTCTAATTGTTAAATAGTCCGTCAGGGAACAACATAGGTTTCCCCACAAAGGTGGGGGTTTTACCAGTCAATATGCCCCAGAAGGGTGAGGGTTTGTTAAGATTTGTAATGGTGTCAAGTCAAATCCCCACCTTGGCCCGGGGTGCGGGGGGGGGGGGGGGGTAGGGATTTCAATTGATAAGTGCATTAGCAAAGGCTAATTTTGAATAATTAAGCTTAAACATGTAGCGGTCAGCGAGCACAGATTGCACGCGACAAAAATGTCGGTTTATAAATCGTTATCGGGAAAAATCTTGAGGAAAACTAGAAGAATAGATGGTTTACTAAATACTTGGAGTTATTTCTTACCTTAATCTTGCCTACCGTGATAAGAAATGGTCACATTGCTGCGGCTTCCCAGCTTGTTCGAAACAGTCTCGACGGTTGCCAGGCTACAGACAAAATCACAGACACAGGATTCCCAAGGTCGCGTGAGAGTGGCGGTGTTGTTTAATTATTTTAATTGTTACTATTTGTTTGGTTGTCTGTTTGTTTGTTTGTTTGTTTTTTTTTAAATTGATCGTTTTGTTGCTGTTTTTTAATATATAAGTTTTATTATACTTATGTCATTTGCTTTCTCATACCCAATCCTTTTCTCTGCTAACAGGTGTGTCCCCCCCTGGTATCAAATTTCGCAGAACGCACGCACGCACTTGCTTTTAATTTACTCTGACCTATCTTGTTTTTTTTTTTTACTTGTAAATAACATACGGAACTGGAGAATCTTGCATCTATATTAAAGTTAGAAATTGTATTTTAATGGCTTCATGTGGTTTGGCACACTTAATTGTCGGGGTATCGCGTGGACCAAGTACGGACAATCCGGCAAATGTCCAGTGTGTGGTTGTGGGCAGCTGTGCAAAGAGTACTCAAGGCCACCTTCGAAATTTTCTGTATTTTGAGACTCTGCCTTAGACTGTGAATCGAAGAATCTCCCACGAGCCACACATATGAGCGCCAACCCTCCTGGGCGAATCACTGTAGACCCCGGCTTGGGTGCGTTCCTCAGAAAACTAAGTTAGTCTCCAGGAAACTTCCTGTGAGGAATTAATTTAACAAAGAGACCGATTTGTCGACAAACCAAGTTAAGTTTTTTTTGTTGGCAGAGTCAACAGAACGGGAACTTGATAGAATCTTATTAACATAAAGTTCTTGGAAAATCAAATTGGGGTGTTTGAGAAACGTCGCGCTGGACTTACGGCTAAGGAAGAAAATTTATACCAGGGTGATAGGTTTCTTACAGTTTTGATGCAAAGTATGTTTGAGAGAGCTCTCTCGAAGTAAGCTACTCATTTAGTTACAAGATCCTCCCACGGGCTTATATCGAAGGAAAAGACGGTTAGGTTTCTATTGGAGGAATTATGTTCGGCTGTTAAGGGTTTTATTGGACTTCTAGTGGGAACGCGCGCGAGGGGTCTACACTCTCAGGAGGGCTGGCGCTCATATGGGGCTCGTGAAAAATTTTAGACATTAATTTGCAATTGTGACATAGCCTTAGCCTCCACCTCTCAAGCAAAACACTTCAATAAACCCTTGTACAATCTGGCATGCGGCATGTTATAACAGATAAAAAAATAATTATCACTCAAGTTATAATTATGATCATCATCATCATTATCATTATTATTATGATTATGATTTTGATTATCATTATCATTATTATTATTATTATTATTGTTATTATTGTTATTGTTGTTATTGTTGTTATTGTTGTTATTGTTGTTATTGTTGTTGTTGTTGTTGTTATTGTTATTATTATTATATGCAGAGTCATGTTATTATATGCAGAGTCATACAAACAGATGGAACCAAAGCAGATCTACCGTTTACACGAGAACGAAAAGAAGCGCTCCTACTCGAGATGTGTTCTAGACATTGAACATGGTTCATTTACACCTCTTGTGTTTACCTCTACAGGTGGAATGGGACCAGAATGCCTAAGATTTCATAGTCGTCTTGCAGAACGTTGATACGTTTTTGTTTATTGGGAATAGCTCTTTTAGATTTGTGATTGTTCTGCACACTTTTAGATAATATTTCTAAACTTGTTTAACCGTGATGGCCATCTCGGTCAGCTTTCTAGTCGCGTTTCAAAAAGTACATGTTTTTCATGCCGAGGCTCGTGCTGTTTATTCACATGTGGAATGAGATTACTCGTTGCAGAGATCAGTAGATTACTTTCACAGAGTTTTAGAGCAGCCAAGAATTTTTTAAATATTGCATTTAGGATTTCATGTTTTAACGCTCTGTAAACTGGTTTTTTAAGGGTATTGTAAACTAGCATGAGTTTCTTCAGAGTGTTTCGTGGCTAGGTTTTTTCAAAGATTATTATTTTTATTATTATTATTATTTCATTAATTTTTTAATTTAATTAAAAACATAAAACAAACAGCGGTGATAAACATATTGAAAACTTTCATTTTATAATCTTGACGTTTCGTATGCTAGTCAACATACATTTTCAAAAGAATAACGGTTACAAATTTTTGAAAAGCTATTTATACTGTATAAATGGGGGTCTGGAACCTAGACAGAAAACAACTGCAATCAATAGAAATTTAAGACGTTTCAAACGGAAACTGTCTGTAAAGGGACAATGAAAAGGCTTTCTAATAGAGTAAAAGCTTTTCACTGCTGACATTGGCATTCAAAGCTGGCTGTAACTCTTGAATAAACAAGGTCTCCTTAACTTTTTAATGGTAGTCAGTCTTTCCAGATGCCAAAATGTCAAAATGGTCCCAGTTGATGTTGTGGCCAGTTGTTTTAACGTGATCAGCAATTGCAGAAAAGTGATCGTGTTTCGAAAGGGCCTTGAAATGTTCCGTTTTCCGGTCGTGAAGTCTTCGCTTCGTTTTCCCAATGTAAAAATCTTTTATAAACTTGCCCGACTCCACAGGAACTAACACACCAGTGGAGTGGAATAGCTGTCTGGACTGCGAGAGTGCAATACCGCGTTCTCCTTTCACAGAAATCGGAGCAGTACAGTTTTTTTTATTAGATCGCCATGTGATACCGAAAGACTCACGATGTCCTGGACAAAATTGTCAGCCAAAGATGCGACTTGTCGTTATCAAACAGCCCTGTAAGATGAAAGTGAAAGACCAAAACTACCAACTATATCATGACCTTCGGTATCCACTAAATTTTGCAAGGCTAAAGAAGTTTAATTATGTACCCGCTTTTCAATTACCTACCCTATCTTCAAGGTCCCGCCTTCTCCCGCGGAGTGCATTCTTCCTTCTCCTCTAGGTTTGGGGATCTGACATTTCTGATTATGAACGGTGAACTTGTCTTCGGCTACATACTCTGGCATACATTATGACATTCCAGACAGCTTCATGATTTTTGCGTGACAGTCATACATAGTGCGTGACAATAGTGCATGATGCGTGACAGTTGACAGCTGTATCAAAGCCAGCATGCACAGCCACCTATTGCGAGGTGTGGTCCAGCGTGGCTCTCACATTGAAGGTTTAGGCCGCAGATTATAACACTAATTACAAAAATCAAAATCACTTTGCGCTTGCCTTACAATACAAGTGATACGGCAATAAAAGTGATATGTACTCTCTTACCTGCCGAGCAAGCAAGACCTTCCATTCACAGTCTAAGGTACCGTCTTCAAATACAAAAAAATTTCGAAGGTGGCCTTGAGTACTCTTTAACCAGCTTCCCGCAACCACACACTGGACATTTGCCGGATTTTCTGCCCTTGATCCACACGATTACCCAAAAAATGTGCAAAACCACATGAAGTCATTAAATTACAATTTCTAACTTTAATATAGATGCAGGATTCTCCAGTAACGTAATGTTATTTCAGTTATTTAACAAATAAAGAAGCCTAAGCCGTGTATTACACTATGATAAAACACGATGGTCATTTGAGAACACGAGGGAAATGTAGAAAACACGAGCCGCAGGCGAGTGTTTTCTACATTTCTCGAGTGTTCTCAAATGACCATCGTGTTTTATCACAGTGTAATACACGGCTTAGGCTTCTTCATTTGCTTTAAAATATAGATTTTACACGCGCAAAACAATAAAACACGCTTTTTCTATGTCTTATACTGTGATAAAACATGGGTTTTTCACCAATCAGAGCGCGCGCAGGGTCCTATCTATATATTAATTACAGGTAAAAACAAATCCGTATTAATCGCGCTAGAAGGGCGCCAAAACAAGACAGGTCAGAGTTAAAGACAGGGCACACCTGTTTTCTGAGGCATGCTCCTTGACATAGGGTAAGCGCAAAAGATAATTGGCTATGAGAATCAAAATGTCCTGTGTCCGTGATTTTGTTTGTAGCCTGGCAACCGTCGAGACTGTTTCGAACAAGCTATGAAGCCGCAGCAATGCGACCATTTCTTATCACGGTAGGCGAGATTAAGGTAAGAAACAACTCCAAGTATTAGTAAACTATCTATTCTTCTAGTTTTCCTCAAGATTTTTCCCGATAACGATTTATAAACCGACATATTTGTCGCGTGCATTCTGTGCTCGCTGACCGCTACATGTTTAAGCTTAACTATTCAAAATTAGGCTTTGCTAAACATGTTCGTTTGCAGCTAGAAACTGTCTTTAAATTGCTATAACTGATATCTAGAGGCTTAAAACAATTATTTAACCGGATTGAGACCCACAGGCAAACATTTCAGGGTCGACGTTCGAGATAATAATCGCGGCGTGAAAGGTCAAAATGTCAAGCGATTAGCTCAGGTGTCTGGTTTCAAGACGCTGTCAAATTTTTGCGTTTTATTTACCCAAGCTAAATTTACGATAAAAAGTGAGATGAAGTGATACTTTTATCCAGAAAAATAGTTTTGGGAGGTAAATCCATGTACCAGATTGACTTTTTGGTCCACGAATTTGACCTAACTTTGGACGTGTCGCAACATCGCCGTCGCGTATAATTTTGAAAATTTGTTAAAAATTCAGGTTCAAATTACATGTGGATCTGACAACGCGAAATAAGTACTAAAACATTATATTTTAATAATATGGGTTAGCTTTTCCAGCCACGCATAGCATTTTGGCTTGCCAGCCTTCGCAAAAAGTGCAATTTCAGGGCCGAGTTTGGCTCTTTTAGGGGCAAAATACAAAAGGCGGTCTGGAGAAGAAAATAAAAATCCAAACAACCTCAAAGTTACTGTTTTGAAACAAGTTAGTAAAAACCTTCTTCCTGACAAATTTTCAGAAAATCGATTTTTTTCTATCTTGCATAGGTATAGGTGACCGTTACAGCAAGTCGC
>JAHPZR010048319.1:0-12500 GCA_019787425.1 Platygyra sinensis
TGCTAATTTGTTTTTTTTTTCATTTTGTTAATACATTGTCCTGTAGTTGCACTACATGTGTATATGTTGCAGGCTATTTTGTTCCTTAGGTCATTTTGTTTTCAACCTAGGTCAACAATGCACTGTAGTGTAATAATGGGTGGTATATTCTTTTTTGCAAGTAGTTTATTGACTCTTTGGTGTATTATTTTCTATGTAGTTTTAAGGTCAGTGCTAACAAGGGTACTTTTTATCCATTACTGTCAATGACCAAAAAATAAAAAATAAAAAACAATCCTCTGTATAATGTACCAGTCAATTCCAAAACCGACCATTCCCCCCCTTCCCCTTCCCCGGGGGCGTTGACAAAAGCCGGACCGGATCGGATCGGATCGGATTGACAAAACCCGGACCGGATCGGACCGGATTAACAAAACCTGGATCGGATTGCGTCCGATTGACAAAACCCGGACCGGATCCGAAAAAAATCGGATCGCCATATTCCCGCCAAAATGGTCAAGTGGAACCTCAATCGAAGATGGCGGAGAAAGAAGTATGTAGATGCTTATACGTAAGGCAGTGAAACGAGCGGGTCCGAGGAAGGAGATTCCACTTACTTACACTCGAACTTAGATTTCTACAGAAATTACACGAAACTCCCTTCTATGTAAATCAACAGCTTTTTTGCTGCATTTTTTTTTTCTGAGGCAATGGGAAAAGGTGAGTTTTTCAGGGATCAAAACAGGACATTACGAGCTGTGAATGAGTAAGATCCTGAAGATCTCGCGCTAGTTGTACAAGTAGGCTTTCGACTTATGAATATAGGATATGCAAGAAAGCTATTCTCTCTGGTATCGTATTTGTCCCTTGGTGAAACATCACGTTGTTCCTTGCAATTCAGGGTCCGAAAATCAAACTCGCAAAGTGTTATTACTATATCCAAATAATATATCCAGCTAATTTTTTGTTATGTTATGAAAAAGCTATCGATCTTTAGACTGGAGTAAAGTGGAGTTCTCATAAAAGAAGAGGTGAAACACAACTTGGTCATGATAAGCGGGACATTCCTGCATTCGATACTGTTTTTTTTCACTCAAATTTGAACAGATTACCACGAAATAAGGTCATTCAAGCTGTAGCTACTGTCAAGCTAATAGGTGTGAAGAAACTCACAAGTTTAACAAGTCTGTCAAGATAACAAATGAAAACAGCAATTGCATGGCGTTATAGGACGAAAACAAGCTTACTACCAAAACGAAGCTATGCCTCGTGTGAGTCTAAGACATGCTTCCCACAAGGGAGGCAAAGAGCTATTCACCTCTTACTTAAAGTTAGTCGCATCGAAGATATGTTGGAGGCTCCTTGTGCGGGAGGACTCTGCTCCCGTTCTGACTCTACCCCATGAGGGGGATAGGAGGGAGCAGAGAACGAAGAGCATATTGCATGAATTATTTTTCCCTTTAAATAAACATGTTAAAACACGCGTTTTAACTTGTATCCATATCAGATGACTATATCTGGCATTCAAAACTTGATTTAAACGTCAAGAATATTCGAAATTGTCCGCCTTTGAGGACGTTCGCGCCCATTGCTACTGCGCATCTCTAGTGTGCACGCTATTCATTGGTCACGCGCGTGCCACGTCATTTTCAAGCGCGCGCACCGAGTCGAAAACTCAACAAAATATAGAGCTGATGACCTTTGCGTTAACTTTGTGTGCGAATATTTTTGTTGGATGCTCGGTGACCCCCAATTTTTTTTGGCAGATCACTTCCTTTTCTGATTCTTTCCATTATACTAAAAAACAAAAAAAATCTGTACGTGGGAAGTTTTAATTATTTCTCATATACTATTCAAATAGGGTCGAATTGGTACCTGGATACAGGTGTGCGTAACTTAGAAGTTGTATTTTTTATGGCTAGTTCTAGCTGATTTAATGACATATGTAGCAAAGATCTATCAAATAGGCCCATATATGCTGTGTTAAACACACACAACTTAGATATGATTCTATAAGGCGATAGTAATGAATCTGGGCAAAATCGCCTCGAATGACTGGAAATCCTAGAAATGCTATGGTCTGTGATACGCCTTATCTTCAAAACGAGTTCGGTGACCCCCGATTTTTTTTACGTTTTTAATCTAAACATATCATTTTCTAGCTGCAGACAAAGTTTTAAAAAAATCTGTGCGTGGGAAGTTTTTGGGCGCGAACGTCCTTAAGTGATATTCTAACAGACAAAATAGTATTCAGTAGTGGGCCAAACATATCAAAAAGGCCTTTTTTAATACGTTACAGGTGGGTTAAAGAGAAAGAAAAAAATTTTCATTTCCGGTTCGTCGAGAGGAGATTTTTGGCCACCGGGAGTGTCGAAGGAGCGCTCGTGCCAGTCCTTCTTCGTATCACACATTGGACCAAGAGCGGACTGACAGTTTCACCGCCCAGCCTTTTTCCGACCGTCGATTTTGAGCGCTCTATAAAACAGTGTATGGAGTCCGCCATAGCGTTTGATCAAAACGTTCGTTATGATAACGATAATCTTTAATAATTGCTCCTCAAAAGCATTTTCGGCAACTATTTACAATAATGGGTAAGTAATTTATCATATGTTTTAAAAAATAAATTTAAAAAACTGAAAACTATGTACAGTGTGGAAGGCCACAAATGTGTTTCTTACGGCATTTTTATGTATAGGTTTCAAAAACATGAAGTATGTAAACTTACCTCGTCTGTTTTCTGTAGCTTTTTTTTTATGCCTGTCTACGCGAAACAACTATACCTTTAGTGTCGTGAGCTTGGGGCGCCTGTGGAGTATCTTATACGAAAAAAAACTATTACAACTTAGCTTCCCTGAGCTGCGAAAAAAGGCAGTCATATTTCTAGGCCAAAACTTGATCATAAAATGTTAAGTGACTACTTTGACAGAAATTTATAGTGATCATATTTTTTTTTGATCCAGTCCGGGTTTTGTCAATCGGACGCAATCCGATCCAGGTTTTGTTAATCCGGTCCGATCCGGTCCGGGTTTTGTCAATCCGATCCGATCCGGTCCGGTCCCGGTTTTGTAAACGCCCTTCCCCGGGCAATCCCCAGGCCGGTACATAAATTGGAATGATTGGAAGAAAACATACATCCTCTGATTTCACCATTTTACATTTAAATTGTGATTTTCGATTTTCATCATTTAAAACGATACATTCGATAGGCTATCTCTATCATAATGGCTGGCCGCTGGCTGCAATGAAAGCTTAATTAAGCATCCCGTCAATATCAGAACTAAGGACCAGAAGTCTGCAATTCTGCGATGACTATCTCTTTTTTTTACAATTGAGGAGGAAACTCAGTTTTGCTTATTACCGTAACTAAAAAAACGCTAGCTGATAAACCTTCCCTAATCCTCTAAAAGGTTTATTCAAGGCCTAGAAACATGCTACAAAGTTACTGTTACATACCCAGCGAAGCACTCCCCCGACCGCCATTTTGGCTGCCATCTTTGATCACTGCCCCCTCATGTAACACGAAACGAATCTTCCCCATTTTTCGATGCTGTTCGAAATGTCCTATGGGTAAAAATGGCGGCGACTAGTTGAGAAAAACTAATTACAGTCATAGGTAAGGTAGATGAAGGAAATTCTACATCTTCGTCTGTCCTAAAAGAAAAGCAATAAGCCATGTTTATATACCTGAGCAAAAAGGTACGTTTTTCCTATTTTTCGGCTCAGTAATTGCAAAAATACAAGTTTGTTTACGTCGCGAACGTTGTCAAGGTGAATTTTTTTCTGAACCTTCGATAGTTTTTTATTCTGACATTTAGTCCAAATTCATATTTAATTTGTAGATTGCCATACCAAATAACGTCAAACTAAGATGTCTAGCCTGGAATCGAGAACAGGGCTACATTGCTTGTGGCGGAGAGGATGGCATGCTTAAAGTCCTCAAGTTAGAAACTCAGCAAGGTACATTAATTATATTATGTACTATCACTTTATTAGTCTTAATTGTGCTTATTTTAAAGATGTAATAGGCTTAACCCTGTGAAACGATAATTTGCGTCTGTATATCACAGTGATAGAAGGAAGCATTAAATCAGCCATTAATTACAAGAGGTGCATTAAGTCTAAAGGGTTGTACAATTTATCCAAATATGCACATGTCATACATGGAGTGACCAGCTTGCCAGGACCAGAACTAAGGCATGCTGAGTTGTAATGGGGTCTGTGTAGTCCTGGGTATGTCAACTTAGGAGTGACTGTTTGACTAAAAATAACTGGATGTATACAAAACATGGACCGGGGTCCATGGACCACCCCTAATTTTCAAAAGGAAATCGTCCCTGTTAATATGAAAATTTACCAGAGGTCAGGGTATGAAAAACCCAGACTATTATTTATTGCTTATGTCCTTGTGGGTTTCCTATGGTCTCGTAATAGCAGGTTGCTTTGGGATTGCGCCCCTATAAATGGGAAGACCACAAACTCGTTTTGAGATACAGAAGATCTAGTGCATTTCGGCACACAATATTTTCATTCCAACAATTGCAATTCGATCAGGAACACCCCCCACCCCTCCCGTTCATAATACTCTATCATGCATAAAAATAAGCCAATTTATTTTATAAACGAAGTTTTACCCTACAAACACAAATTTGTAATCAAGGTAAGTTGAGGAAAAAAGTTTAATGGATAGCTTGTAATTTTAATGGAGGATCACAGAGTGTAGTTAGTTTTTGTATTAAATGAAGGATGATCATGGAGGGGGTAGGTTGCTGGATAACATAACTTGCTCTAGTGCCTTCGATTCAAAGCAACCCGCTTAATTACAAGATAAACCCTCAAGGACGTAAGCAATAAATATAAGTCTGTGTTTTTCATACCCTGACCTCCGGTAAATTTTCATATTAACAGAGGGGATTCATGCCTCTTTGGCTATCTTCCTTCTCATATCCAACGTGTACGCATTCATGAAATAATTGTTAAATATACATGTACAAAAGCAAAATGGTCCTGAAAAATGTAGGGACATTTTTTTTTGATGAATGAGTGATGAATTCAGTTAAATGACCTGGCTCTCCATGAGTTCTTGTAGCTCAATGCACAGAGCGCCCGCCCAGTGTTTGGGAGGTCATGGGTTCAAATCCTGTCGGGACTCAGATTTTTTCTAGGTCCCATGCTTGTGTTACAGTCTCACAGGTTTTTTCTTTGTTTCCCGTAAACAAAAATGTGCTTCTACAGTATAAAAGTATCACTGACTACAGTTTGCAAATTGCAATGTTTCCTTGACAATGCTCTTTACTGTTACAGTAATTAAATTTCCAAGTGAGAGTACAATTCCCTTATTGAACTAAACAGGGGTCTCTACTTTTATACTTGTGGGTTTTAACTCAAATCTAGGTCTGATTTGGTTGGTTACATGTAGTTGACTCAAAGTATCTTCTTCAATGAGATTTGAATCTTGTTACGGTGACCAATTCACATTATCAACCCAGTTGATAAAACCAGATTACATCTTGTACTACTCCTCACCAACGCAGCACCACAGTTTCTTTAATTAGAAACTTACCTCCTTTCTATCTTGTTCAATGTTGCCTTCAGTTTTGATAATTTGGTACAGTACTTTTAGTTATAATAATTTTTTTCTGGTGTGTATTCTTACAGCATTTGCTATACACGCTGTGATCGATAACAGATTGCGGACATACTTCACATATTTCTGGCAAGAAAAAAATAATAAACAATGTTCAAAAACTCATTAATAATTCATGACCTGACAGCCTATCAAAACACTGATAAAGCGTCGCGTGCATGAGCTTTATATCCCGATAAAACACTCCTCGTTAGTATTCTTTATTTAAAGAATACTGATAAGGCATAGCTTGTTTTTCTTGTATGCTAATATCTTCCCCTCACAATTTGAACCTTTGTTTGGACTCCCAAGACACACGCTCTTTGTGGAATGTTTTTGAAGCCGTTCAAAACACTCGCAGCACATGTTTTATCGGGTCTAAAACCACTCGGCTGCACCTCGTGGTTTTAAACCCGATAAAACACTCCTGCTCGTTTTTTAAACATTACATAATCTCTCTTCATGTAAGTAAGCTTCCTATTTGTCTGTTTGTTTGGTAATAGTACCAGTAATATAATTATTGAAAATGCACTGTATATCATTACATCTAAAAAAATGTTGAAATCCCTATTGAGAAGATTTACTTTTCAGTTAGACAGTTAACGTCTATTGTTGAGAATAATTATTTGAAAAATACATTATGATACTAGTCACTTTTTCTGGTGGTATACCATGGAATATCACATGCCTCGCTTGTATTCTCTTGGTATACACCTGCGCCATGGTTAATAACTTATTGAAAATAAGTTATTAAAATAAGTTATTAACCATACCATAGAAAATGCAGTGGCCAACATAATCAATGCAACATACACATCGTTCGTGATGGGAAGGCTGGACTAATACCGATGAATACATTAAACAATGGCTTTCTGTAAATATTCTGATTGGCTGTCCATGGTCCATGGGTATTTTCTATGGCATGGTATAAATGACTAAGTACCCCGTAGTTATATTGTACATAACTACTAGCATGAACCTCTCCATTCTTGGTATCCCAGAATACGACACAATGCTCCTGTCGATCAGGCTTGTTGAATGCATACACCACTGTGTTAGAGAAATATCCCCACTGAAAACAAAAAACAAATTACATTGTGTCAGACTAAGTCTTATAAAAGAGTAAAATCACAGCACAGAAACCAGTGTGCAACTTTTCAATGGAGAGGACAAGAAAGGTCAATTCTTTGAGGTTAGCCCTGGAACAATTTTTCAAATTCTCATGTGTATGTATGAGTCCAGATTTATTACATAATCTGCTCACATGATTGTATTGACTAACTGAAATCAAAACTTAACTGCACCATGTACATGCAATACATGCAGTCAGCCATCTTGCTTGATGAACATGTCCATGGATGTATTAAAGACAGTGCTACACCAAGAACAGAGTCGACAACATTGCACATAATGGCATGTACAGTATATCAGGCTCTTATGTTAACAAAATTCAAGGCTTGCAGCATTGTCTGGAGAGTTTGATTTATCATTATCTTCTCAACTGAGATAAAATGCAAACCAAGGAGTTAACAGAGAAATAAGCCCTACAAAAATCTATAACTATGATCTAACATACACTGTACACCATCACTGCAGTTATTGAGTATTATTATTCAACAAATTGCAACACTATCCAAATATGGTCATGATGCTCTCGATATCTGTCATCCATAGGTGACGAATATCTGGCGATATACGTAGCTTCGTACGTGGGAAGAAAAAGTGAAGTGAAAAAATGTTGACAGTAAAGGTTTAAAAATGTTACGAGCTTGGAAATCAATTTTGTTATCAATTTGTTGAATAATAAAACAATTATCCTGCTCAATCTTGCGGAATATTGTCTGATTTTAGCTGACGAGGCTGTAGGCCGAGTCGGCTAAGCATCAGACGATATTCCGCGCGATTTCGCAGGATAATTGTTAATTATCATTCGATGCAGTTTTTCCTTCCCTTTCCATTGGCCGACAGCCCACCACGTGACCTGCAAATAACTGCCTACAAATAATGGTCTGCTCATGCGTAGTACTGTCTAAACGTGTTTCGCTGCAAATAATATTCTGCTCATGCATAATAGGAACCACATTCTCGAGAAAAAATGGCTGATCGCTTCCCTGAGCTGCCAGGAAGTGATTAAGATATGAAAACAAACTTGGTAATCGAATGATGAAACACTTATTGAACTCGGATGTCGCAAATATCGTGATTTGTCAGTGTCTCGCCGATCAATTATTTGCCTCAGCCTTCGGCTTCGGCAAATAATTGATCAGCTTGCCACTGACAAATTACGATACTTTGCTCAACTTCGTCCAATAATCGTTAATTATTTCCTTTGGTTAATATTGAACTTGACAAATAAATAAAATTAAACTCTAGCTTTAGCAAAATACTTTAATTTATTTATTATATTTTACTTGTTCACATTAATGTACAGTAGGTCATGTAAACAAGAACACAACACAATGTCCCTGGCCAGGGCTCGAACCCAGACCACTCGAGTGTACTAACGTTGAGACCACTGCACCTCCCAGCTACCAGCTACATACTGGGGAAAAAAATCCCTCCACAAACCTTATAGTTTGGTCTGATGTTAGCAAAGTAGATAAAGGAATCAACAGCCAAGGCAATACGAAGTCCTCCACCTTCAAAACAGGCTTGCATTATCTGCTTTCCAGGGACTTTTAGAGTTCGCAGGTGCTACACAAAAAAGATACATTGCACAAGAAAGATATATTACTACAAGGCACCTAAAAACAATAAATAGGGGAGACTGAATTAAATATAATTATAAAATTATTAGTTTTGCAAGCATTTAGAACTGAGACCTACCTCACCAAATGGGGTATAAAACTGTACAACATTGATGTCCTTGTCCTAAATAACGTAAAAAGAGTAAAAAAAAAAGAAACAAGTTCAGTTAAATTAGCACAAGGTAAGCAAGAAAAGATGCTTCTACATGTCCTCACATGTAGTACGATGACGTCAAAAGTTCTGTTATATTGAACCAATGACGCCAAAAGTGCAGCCCGCTGCAGGTTATTGAACTGTTGACCTAGAAAACCTGGGGCTGTGTTACTTTTGGTGATTTGAAAAACAAAGAGCGAATTCATGAAACTCCTTTTAATTAAGAACAGATAAATATTTTGAATGAATAATAATTAAAAGCAAATATTGAATTTGGCTTTCATGGAATATGAAGAACTCTGCAAACATATTTTGGAGGGTGTTATCCACCTTGGCCTTCAGCCTCAGTGGATAACACCCTCTTAGATCTGCAGAATTCTTCATGTCCTACTCAGCGCTCGTCATTTAATAATTATTGCTAATTATTTGTATTATTGATTACAAATGATACATTCAAATAACCAACTGTCATGGTGGTGCTAATTAACTGCATACAGTAACTTAGCACAAAGCCCAGCCAAATGATCACAGCATTAAAATTCCACACAACATAAAATGCATGTATCACATCATCACATGTATTTGGCTGTCTATTCCTTCATATACATAATTGTACTTTGGCCACAATGTTGTCTGACATGTTGCAACATGTTAGCTCAAATTTGACAAAATTCAAACTTGAGTCAACAACACCCAACATGCAGGGTTGTATGTAAGAGCTGGCAGCCAGCGAAGTTCAACGCCTTCGCTGCCAGGTTGTTGAGGAGATGAATGTTTATCAGGTCCCACAACCGTCTACTTTCCACAAAACTCCGGCTACTTAAAAACTTAAAGAAAATGCTGAACATATTGAGACAGGCTGGCCAAATGCGCACAACATGTTGCACCCCACCTGCAATACGTTGTGTTGCAATGGTTTGATTTTTTAACTGGGGCTTAATACTTCAAACACATACTGTACCAGTAATTGCAGCTATGAGTAGTACAGTTGTCAGAAATTGCTTGCTAATTCACCTGGGCAGCAGCTCTTTGCATACCAGCAACAGCCAGTACTGATCCACAGTTATTCCACTGAATGGTCATTACAGTCATGGAAGTGTCAATCAAAACAGGATCTATGGTTACCATAGAGATTACAGTTATTACCCTTTTTTACACAGCAACTTTTACTAAAACAATACTTCCCTCATGAAATTCATAGAAAAATACATCCAGGACCCTTGAAGTCACATAATTTCCATATTTCATTTTCACTAGTGAGGACATTTAATTATTTTGCCACTCTTTCACTGTTGTGTCAGTTTGTGCAAACAGGCAGTTTGCCTATAATTATCTAATAAAAAGAAAATGACAAGGTCCCTTCATGAAGATGCAAATTTTACTTTATCAGGTTAAAATCAGTAATATTTAACTCACTGATGACTGTGCTTGTTCATAAAATTGTTTTTACCTCTAACATTAATATCTTTGTGCCATGATGTAATAAATATATGTCCCCATGTGAAATTATTGCTGAATTTGTCTTTCTGCTAGATCAGATCCTCCACTTGGTTTAAAAACAACTAACCTGAATACAAGGTATTTGTAGGGTGGAATGGTGAGAAGAAACACATGTAGCAAAAGACGGGGGGGGGGGGGGGGGGGGTCATTTCAGTGTAAACTGTACATAACAGTGGTGAATATCAAGGGGGGGGGGGGGCAGGAAACCCAGGTCCCCTTATTTTGCACTCCCCCCCTCCTTAGTTCAAGGTCTGGATCTGCCACTGCATATTGACATGCTTTCTCTACAAGCTGTGTCAAAAGTGAACAAAAATAAAACCAAAATAAAATTCAACTAGTAATCAAGAGAAGATGCACAACATTGTTACTCACTTTCATCCAGTTCATGTCTCATGATCTGCATACGTCCCATGTCGAAGCACACTGCCAGGCATGGACAGTTTGGCTCAACAAACCCCTCTCTTCCATCATACCTAACAAGAGTGTAAATTTGTGCACATTACAGACAATGATTTTACACTTAACTAAATTTAGAATGTGCACTTGGTAAATAAATATTTCTATTATCAGCTACATAAAATTGTTAACACCTTTCGATTACAGTGTAGAAGTGTTTCATATTTTCATAGCTAGGATTGAGGAGTTTGAGGTTACATGCACTGTTTAAGATGGTACACATGTCAACATAAGTAGAAGTTTTGAATGGGAGAATGAGAAATGCTGTAGAGCCATAGGCGAGTGTTTTGAGTTCTTCCAAACTTTCACAAGACAGTGTACATGACATGTGGGTGTTACTTGGCTGCGTGAAACTGGTTTTCCAAACATCAGGTATATGTTATTTTAATATATACAATTACATGTTTGGTGGTATGAAAAGAAAAAGTTATATATTTGACTGTTTGCTATCATATTGTATAAAACTATAATTATAGATTTCAATTCCCAGTTAGAACTTCTCTAATCCTGTGGTTTCATCCACATGTATTATGTGTACTACATGAATGTACATGTGTACCTATAACCACTTCCGACTAAATTATGATGTACACTACAACCACTGACACCTTGAATACACTGCATTTTTAATTTTACATTATTCAGCAGGGAAATTATTAAAAAAGACATGAAATGCTTTGTTTTAGACAACTTAAAATTAATTCCTTAACTGTATTAAAGTATATATCATAGAAATCGTGTAAACAATGAACATTGATTTCAGCGTTTCTGAATGTATATTTGTCCACATATATGTTTTACTTTGTACATGCATTCCTAATCATAATTGATTGCAGAAAAAAAATCTTACCACTCAATTCCTGAGATCTTGACAGCTCCTGTCACATTGGCAAGGCAGAACAAGGTCATCTTAGTCTGGAAAGTAAACATTAAAATAGTCAAACTGTTAATAGGGAGAACTTCAACTTTTTTACATTTTGAGTAACTTTGCTTTCTCTAAAACGTACACAAAAGTTTCCTATGTTGTCAAAAATTTGAACTTCTCCATTGCTGATTCCAAACACAATGTTCTTTCCATCTGGAGACCACTCAACATTTGTGAGTTGCAAGCCTTTAAGTTCCTTTCCCCAGATCCTGTTTCCATCCACTGAACCAACAATCACAGCACCTAACATACAAAACACAAATTTATATCTAATGTTAATATTAATGAATCAGATATAATTATAATATTACCACTCTCAGTCAGCATGCAGTTTAGATGAGCTGCATTACGCTTGCAATTTGACTGCCGATTAATAAAGCTCCAGAAAAAACATACGTGTAGCATTACAGTGTATATGCCTATTTTTCACCTGACTGCAGGTAAAAAAGTATTAAGTTTTTCTTTGATACGATGATCACAAACATTGACCAATCTTATATTTTGGTCAATAACAACAACATTATAGTTTTTAATGTTATCATTTATTGCTTTTCAAAAATAATATTTAATATCAAAAAATAAAGTTTTTTTGTTTAATAAACAATAGTGACTTGTTTAATAAGCAGAAAGTGTCACTTTTTTCGCTTAATAACCAAAAATGGCATTTCAAGTAGTAATAATTATTATAATTATAATTAAAATATAAAAATAATAAATAAAAATAATAAATATAAAAATAATTATAATATATTTAATATCAAAAAATAATTATAATAACAAACTAAGATTAAATGTTATTTTGATTTTTTAAGGGCTGACTTGTAATATAGCAATATTTTACCAGTTAAATGTCTATATTGTTCTTTCATTCACTGCTTTCTAATAATACAAACACAGTAAAATACAGGTAACTACATTACATGCTCATATACTCAGGGTTCTTGCTAATTTTTTGCATACAAGGTAAAAAACCAAAAATAGCAGGTAACTTTGTTACCTGCCCCTCTCGCTGGGGGTGTGGGGGCACGTAGACCCCCCACCGGGGTCCAGGGGCAGTGCCCCAGTGGGGGTCCAGGGGGCAAAGCCCCCGGAAACTCCTGGGTTTTCGGTGATTCA
>JAHPZR010048319.1:20000-30129 GCA_019787425.1 Platygyra sinensis
ATCTCAAAACGAGTTTGTGGTCTTCCCATTTATAGGGGCGCAATCCCAAAGCAACCTGCTATTACGAGACCATAGGAAACCCACAAGGACATAAGCAATAAATAATAGTCTGGGTTTTTCATACCCTGACCTCTGGTAAATTTTCATATTAACAGGGACGATTTCCTTTTGAAAATTAGGGGTGGTCCATGGACCCCGGTCCATGTTTTGTATACATCCAGTTATTTTTAGTCAAACAGTCACTCCTAAGTTGACATACCCAGGACTACACAGACCCCATTACAACTCAGCATGCCTTAGTTCTGGTCCTGGCAAGCTGGTCACTCCATGTATGACATGTGCATATTTGGATAAATTGTACAACCCTTTAGACTTAATGCACCTCTTGTAATTAATGGCTGATTTAATGCTTCCTTCTATCACTGTGATATACAGACGCAAATTATCGTTTCACAGGGTTAAGCCTATTACATCTTTAAAATAAGCACAATTAAGACTAATAAAGTGATAGTACATAATATAATTAATGTACCTTGCTGAGTTTCTAACTTGAGGACTTTAAGCATGCCATCCTCTCCGCCACAAGCAATGTAGCCCTGTTCTCGATTCCAGGCTAGACATCTTAGTTTGACGTTATTTGGTATGGCAATCTACAAATTAAATATGAATTTGGACTAAATGTCAGAATAAAAAACTATCGAAGGTTCAGAAAAAAATTCACCTTGACAACGTTCGCGACGTAAACAAACTTGTATTTTTGCAATTACTGAGCCGAAAAATAGGAAAAACGTACCTTTTTGCTCAGGTATATAAACATGGCTTATTGCTTTTCTTTTAGGACAGACGAAGATGTAGAATTTCCTTCATCTACCTTACCTATGACTGTAATTAGTTTTTCTCAACTAGTCGCCGCCATTTTTACCCATAGGACATTTCGAACAGCATCGAAAAATGGGGAAGATTCGTTTCGTGTTACATGAGGGGGCAGTGATCAAAGATGGCAGCCAAAATGGCGGTCGGGGGAGTGCTTCGCTGGGTATGTAACAGTAACTTTGTAGCATGTTTCTAGGCCTTGAATAAACCTTTTAGAGGATTAGGGAAGGTTTATCAGCTAGCGTTTTTTTAGTTACGGTAATAAGCAAAACTGAGTTTCCTCCTCAATTGTAAAAAAAAGAGATAGTCATCGCAGAATTGCAGACTTCTGGTCCTTAGTTCTGATATTGACGGGATGCTTAATTAAGCTTTCATTGCAGCCAGCGGCCAGCCATTATGATAGAGATAGCCTATCGAATGTATCGTTTTAAATGATGAAAATCGAAAATCACAATTTAAATGTAAAATGGTGAAATCAGAGGATGTATGTTTTCTTCCAATCATTCCAATTTATGTACCGGCCTGGGGATTGCCCGGGGAAGGGCGTTTACAAAACCGGGACCGGACCGGATCGGATCGGATTGACAAAACCCGGACCGGATCGGACCGGATTAACAAAACCTGGATCGGATTGCGTCCGATTGACAAAACCCGGACTGGATCAAAAAAAAATATGATCACTATAAATTTCTGTCAAAGTAGTCACTTAACATTTTATGATCAAGTTTTGGCCTAGAAATATGACTGCCTTTTTTCGCAGCTCAGGGAAGCTAAGTTGTAATAGTTTTTTTTCGTATAAGATACTCCACAGGCGCCCCAAGCTCACGACACTAAAGGTATAGTTGTTTCGCGTAGACAGGCATAAAAAAAAAGCTACAGAAAACAGACGAGGTAAGTTTACATACTTCATGTTTTTGAAACCTATACATAAAAATGCCGTAAGAAACACATTTGTGGCCTTCCACACTGTACATAGTTTTCAGTTTTTTAAATTTATTTTTTAAAACATATGATAAATTACTTACCCATTATTGTAAATAGTTGCCGAAAATGCTTTTGAGGAGCAATTATTAAAGATTATCGTTATCATAACGAACGTTTTGATCAAACGCTATGGCGGACTCCATACACTGTTTTATAGAGCGCTCAAAATCGACGGTCGGAAAAAGGCTGGGCGGTGAAACTGTCAGTCCGCTCTTGGTCCAATGTGTGATACGAAGAAGGACTGGCACGAGCGCTCCTTCGACACTCCCGGTGGCCAAAAATCTCCTCTCGACGAACCGGAAATGAAAATTTTTTTCTTTCTCTTTAACCCACCTGTAACGTATTAAAAAAGGCCTTTTTGATATGTTTGGCCCACTACTGAATACTATTTTGTCTGTTAGAATATCACTTAAGGACGTTCGCGCCCAAAAACTTCCCACGCACAGATTTTTTTAAAACTTTGTCTGCAGCTAGAAAATGATATGTTTAGATTAAAAACGTAAAAAAAATCGGGGGTCACCGAACTCGTTTTGAAGATAAGGCGTATCACAGACCATAGCATTTCTAGGATTTCCAGTCATTCGAGGCGATTTTGCCCAGATTCATTACTATCGCCTTATAGAATCATATCTAAGTTGTGTGTGTTTAACACAGCATATATGGGCCTATTTGATAGATCTTTGCTACATATGTCATTAAATCAGCTAGAACTAGCCATAAAAAATACAACTTCTAAGTTACGCACACCTGTATCCAGGTACCAATTCGACCCTATTTGAATAGTATATGAGAAATAATTAAAACTTCCCACGTACAGATTTTTTTTGTTTTTTAGTATAATGGAAAGAATCAGAAAAGGAAGTGATCTGCCAAAAAAAATTGGGGGTCACCGAGCATCCAACAAAAATATTCGCACACAAAGTTAACGCAAAGGTCATCAGCTCTATATTTTGTTGAGTTTTCGACTCGGTGCGCGCGCTTGAAAATGACGTGGCACGCGCGTGACCAATGAATAGCGTGCACACTAGAGATGCGCAGTAGCAATGGGCGCGAACGTCCTCAAAGGCGGACAATTTCGAATATTCTTGACGTTTAAATCAAGTTTTGAATGCCAGATATAGTCATCTGATATGGATACAAGTTAAAACGCGTGTTTTAACATGTTTATTTAAAGGGAAAAATAATTCATGCAATATGCTCTTCGTTCTCTGCTCCCTCCTATCCCCCTCATGGGGTAGAGTCAGAACGGGAGCAGAGTCCTCCCGCACAAGGAGCCTCCAACATATCTTCGATGCGACTAACTTTAAGTAAGAGGTGAATAGCTCTTTGCCTCCCTTGTGGGAAGCATGTCTTAGACTCACACGAGGCATAGCTTCGTTTTGGTAGTAAGCTTGTTTTCGTCCTATAACGCCATGCAATTGCTGTTTTCATTTGTTATCTTGACAGACTTGTTAAACTTGTGAGTTTCTTCACACCTATTAGCTTGACAGTAGCTACAGCTTGAATGACCTTATTTCGTGGTAATCTGTTCAAATTTGAGTGAAAAAAAACAGTATCGAATGCAGGAATGTCCCGCTTATCATGACCAAGTTGTGTTTCACCTCTTCTTTTATGAGAACTCCACTTTACTCCAGTCTAAAGATCGATAGCTTTTTCATAACATAACAAAAAATTAGCTGGATATATTATTTGGATATAGTAATAACACTTTGCGAGTTTGATTTTCGGACCCTGAATTGCAAGGAACAACGTGATGTTTCACCAAGGGACAAATACGATACCAGAGAGAATAGCTTTCTTGCATATCCTATATTCATAAGTCGAAAGCCTACTTGTACAACTAGCGCGAGATCTTCAGGATCTTACTCATTCACAGCTCGTAATGTCCTGTTTTGATCCCTGAAAAACTCACCTTTTCCCATTGCCTCAGAAAAAAAAAATGCAGCAAAAAAGCTGTTGATTTACATAGAAGGGAGTTTCGTGTAATTTCTGTAGAAATCTAAGTTCGAGTGTAAGTAAGTGGAATCTCCTTCCTCGGACCCGCTCGTTTCACTGCCTTACGTATAAGCATCTACATACTTCTTTCTCCGCCATCTTCGATTGAGGTTCCACTTGACCATTTTGGCGGGAATATGGCGATCCGATTTTTTTCGGATCCGGTCCGGGTTTTGTCAATCGGACGCAATCCGATCCAGGTTTTGTTAATCCGGTCCGATCCGGTCCGGGTTTTGTCAATCCGATCCGATCCGATCCGGTCCGGCTTTTGTCAACGCCCCCGGGGAAGGGGAAGGGGGGGAATGGTCGGTTTTGGAATTGACTGGTACATTATACAGAGGATTGTTTTTTATTTTTTATTTTTTGGTCATTGACAGTAATGGATAAAAAGTACCCTTGTTAGCACTGACCTTAAAACTACATAGAAAATAATACACCAAAGAGTCAATAAACTACTTGCAAAAAAGAATATACCACCCATTATTACACTACAGTGCATTGTTGACCTAGGTTGAAAACAAAATGACCTAAGGAACAAAATAGCCTGCAACATATACACATGTAGTGCAACTACAGGACAATGTATTAACAAAATGAAAAAAAAAACAAATTAGCAAGTAATTGCCCCCGCAGGGTTTTGGCCCAGAGGCCAAAACCCGAGGAGGCACCCTAGAAGCCCCCGCGTGTATAAATATAAGGAATTTCAAAAATGTAAAGATGTAAGTAAGTAAGTAAATTGTAGTACTGCGAAAAAATCTCGATTTGATCAAACTAGGCGCGCACGGTCGTCTCGGGTAATATTTCAGCAAGTGCGCAAGGTGCTGTCGGGTAGATGTCATTTTGCAACCACGAGGTCTTCGAGCAGCGCTTCAAGGTCTTGCGAGCGAGAGGTTGCGTTTCGTCGTCTTCTACCAGCATTTCGAGTTCTTTCTAGCAGTGTTTTAAAGTTTCCAACCGCGAGTTTGCATTTCGCTATTATCTAGCAGCATTTCAATCACGAGTTCGTGTTTTGCCATCTTCTAGCAGCGTGTCAAGGTTTTGCAACCACGAAGTCGCGTTGCGCGGCGTTACGCCATCTTTAGCTATAGCAGCCTTTCAAACCAGGTGTTCACGTCTTTGAGCAGCATTTCAGGGTGATTATTTTGCAGTTCAGTGATTTATTTGAATTCAAAAGCATTCAACAGCACTGAATAAAATTATTCGGTACAAAATTTGATTTGTTGGACACAAATCAGCAACGGGGTCGACAGACTCGATCCAACTGAAACAAGTTGGAGCTCCAACAATTTTCTAGACTCTATCTTGTGCTGAATTCCATATGTCTGTGTGGCTTCCGCTGTTATCCGCCTGTAATTTGCGTGTAGTTGACACCACTGTTTTTTGCCGGTTTTTTTCTCTTGATATTGCAAGATATGTTTTAGGCTCTCTCAAATGTTAGCTAGTTTGAAATATTCCTTTGGCATTTCGTTTATTTGGATGGCTTATTTTTACTGAGTAATCTTATGTGGCGTAGAGCCCAAGTGACGACTGGGTGACTGGCAGGGATCCAAATGTAAATGTGAATGTTTTGCGGCGTTTTCATTGAGGACAAAAAGCTTGACTAATTTACATATATGCCGACTGTAAAGCGATACTTCTGTTTACATCTCACTTCTGTTCTGCTTACGTTTTCTCGTACCCTCTTTTCTTTCATAACAATGTTATTTTTCCGGCCCAGGCTGAATATTCTTATTTTTCTGCCGATTTTAGGCTGAAAATATTCTCGTATTATTCTTACATTATAGCTTATGACATTTCCGTTTTAGAATGTTAGAAGTGTTTGGTATCTGGATACGGATCGCGTTACATTATTGTGCATGTGCTCCACCGTCAGCGGGGCCAATATGTCACGTCAAACAACACTTGGCCGTTTTGGCTTTGAAAAAAGTATTTCGCAGAGAAATAGCGTGATGGAAACGAAAGTACTCGATTTTTTTCAACTATGTCAAGGGCAATTGAGTGTAATCACTTAAAACTGTAATATCATAAAACTGCAACACCGCTGAGAAATATCTCTGCCGAGAAACAAACAGCCGATTCGCACTGTGTTGGTGTACAGTCGCTAATCATTGACAAATGTCTGACTTTTACTCAGATATTTTTGTTATGGACTGAATGTAAACGAAAACAATCCCAGTTATCGATTCTCTGTTTTATTAGCTTGTGGTGTGAACACACAAAATTATATCTATCCTTTTCGAAAGCTCAGCCTCGGCTTTATTCTTAAAATATTCTAAAAATTTAGCAAATTTCAGCCTCGATATTGTTATAAAATATATTTTTAAAAAGGAATGTATATCAAGACAATTGGTTTGTTTCATATTTATGAGAAGATGCCTAAGTTACTTGAACAGTATGAGTGACATAGTTTACAAAAAAATATAAAATTTTAGTTCATACAATAACGTTCAGTATTACTGTTTTCAATCAGCAGAAATAAAAGAAAGCGGGGGCAGCTTTAGTGATAACTATTACTAGTTAAATTAGGAGAGCTAAGGGTTAAACAATTTTCTTCTCATCAACAGAGGAACCGTTTGTTGCTGGCTGTCTCAGTCCCTGCCCTTGGTGTACCATTTTTGCAAACTGTCAAAGCTGCTTCTGTGAAAGTCCATCCCAGAGAGGTATGAAAGAATAAACACATGCAAGTAGCCACGCTTTCAAGAAATCTTACTGACATATGGATCGAAACGAAGGCATCGACTGGATCCATTGTTCACATGTGCAGCTGTATAATCTGTTTGCAAAACTGAAACTACAACTGCCACATCCCGGCCAATCTTCATTCTCATATTCTGCATTTCATTTCAGTTGGAGATTTATGATAGTCCAGTTGAAGAGTCACAGTACAAACCAAATGAAGAAGAAATCTCACTGTTGGAGAAGAAAGTGTCAGTAGCAAGGAGATATGTCTGGGGATGGACCTCCTGTGTAAAGGTGGGTAGAACAGAAATGATGCATGAATGTTTGGTTGCCACATCTAATACTGATGGACTTCTCTTCAATCATTGGGGTGAGAATGGACCATCATTCTTTTAAAGATGATTTCCAGTCCATTCTGCGCACTCTCAAGAGATTATTTATGAATTTTGTTTTGTTTCATGTAAGATGTCACAAAAAGTAGCATTTCACATCACTACTTACATGTGAGTAAATTCAAAGTTTCATGTCAACTGCTATTATCGATGAAAAGCTTTATGCTTCATTCTTTCTGATACACTGTATCACTTGATGAAAAACCTTCATTGCTGTAAAACTCAAGGTAACTGTTGGAAAGAGAATTGTTAAAAATGCGCCTCAAAGATAACTTAAGGTAAGCGGATTGTAAGTTCGAATAACATCAATTTGCATTTCATCGTGTGAGACTCGCAAACATTAGAGTGCCAAGACTGCAAAGTACGGACTGGAAAACATCTTTAAGCAATGACCCTACATTTTTATCCTCCAGGCTCCTTATATGGCAAGCTTGGTGAACAGGCAAGATGAGCCAAATCCTGTGTTGTGATTGCTCTGTCTTGCCCATTCACGATTATCTTCTCTGTCCTGCAAGAAAACAGTTATTTCAATCTTTTTCCATACAAAGCATCCTTTATTGAACCAGCATGCTCGGTCAAGGTGGCTGGGTATTCGCCTCATTCTTTTTTTGTGTGTGTTTGTAGACCTGAACTCTGTCTTGATCAATAAACACCCACTAAAAGGACTATGGGCCAAAATCCAACTATCGTGACTTTGCCCTTTGTTAATAATTCATATGTGATCAGTCTGTCACCACTCTTAAGTGGACACTTTTCCTGGTCCAAGGGCATTTACAGGAGGTTTGACTATTTTTGGATTCCACCTTTTCTACCATTAATCTCTCACATAAACTACTGAAATTTTGTAAGCTCTCTACTAAGTATTGAGTGAAAAATAAACAGTGTAATTTAACCAATGTTGATTATATTTAAGACAAAGCTGTATCTATTGTACGCTTTGCAAATTGAAAGCTCACAGTATGTGTAGCTTAAACCAACTAGTTTGGAATTTTATGAGAACCTTAATTTAATAACCTACTGGCCAACACTCACATCAGGCAGGCAGTCTTGAATCCAGATCATTCTTGCCTTCAAGATAGAACAATGTTATAACAGGAGAGACTATTATGCATTTCAAAGCTGTACTACAGGTAACAACAGAAAATCTCTTTACTTCTGCATCATATTATTAATTGGTTGAATACATGTAAGTGTGTAGTGTACATGTGAAGTAATGTTTCTTGTTTCTGTTTGTCGTTGACAGGAAGGTGTAGTAAAGGTCAAGAAGACCCTTTCTACAGTTGAAGATAAATCATTAGGTAATTGAAATAAGACTAAAATAATAAATGAACTTCTTATTTCACAATGGGCCATCAAGCCCTCCGAGAGGTAGTTTGTTGTAGTTTTCATGAATCTAAAGAAAATCTGAAGTTTTTAATAGAAAATGTTTTTGGTAAGAACAAATGAGAGATCAGTATGTTAGAATTTGTTTCTCTTTCTTGGCTATAGAATTTGTCGAACTGATTCGTACAGACAGGGAATTTCAGATCAAAGTTGGAGGAATAACAGCTGCCATTTTGAGTGGTGTTCTTTTAGCAGGGAAAGGCCGTAAGTACTGACCAACAGTAAATTATTCTAAACGTTATTTATCCTTTAGAAGGATTATAAAAAGTGGACCAACAGAAAGAAATTATTTGCCAGAAACATGTCATAGGAAGCATGTATGGGAGGCAGCGGAGGCAGCGTGGCCGAGTGATTTAGGGCGTTGGATTTGAAATCTGGAGGTCCCTGGTTCAAATCCTTCACCCTACTGCTATCTGGATTTTTTCTCCGTAGTCCAGAGTGCGACTCCTCAACCGCATTGTGTAAATACTGTAGCCAACTGGTTAGCCTCCCACCAGTTGGGATTCTTAATAATCTATGTTCAATTTGCAATATTTAGTTACTTATTTACAGTGTCCCCAATTAGCACTGTAATGCTAAATACAGTCGAAACTTAAATAAAGTTATTATTATTATTATAATTGTAATGTCGGCCTAAGTGTTTTGGACCCCAGACTACAGTGTGGCGGATCCAGACTTTGAGCTGCCGGCTTTTCTTCTCACAGTCATTTCTTCTTTTTCGGCCCAAAATAAGGGGGGCACACACACCCCCGGCCCCCAGATCTGCCACTGGACTAAGCATCAAGTCTCCTTGGTTTGAGCCCTAGCCATGATGTCTTTTAATTGTGTGTGGGGGGGGGGGGGGGAGGGGGGGGGGTAAGCCACACTTAAGAGAATTTAAAACTGGGAAGTAACCCTGTGATAGACTTATCTACGCTGTAGCAAGCCACCCAAGGGATGCAAGTGGAATCCAAGTGACTCATCAGGCTGGTGATTGATCTTTGATTTCTAAAGCTTGAAGCAACTAGCAATATTTCTGGATGCAATGCTAATCCTTTGTAGGGATTTCCCCCATTATATTTGCAAGTAGCCATTCTATGTGCCTGGGTGTAGAGAGGCACTGTGAGAGTAAAATGTCTTCCCCAAGAGCACAACAAAATGTACCTGGCGGTGGCTCGAACTGCTTAATTGATATATAGGCGAGCCTATTTACCATCCCATCCAGGGGGGAGTAGAAATAATCCTAATCATTTAATGCTGCCAAGACAGAATAAGCTCTAGTAAGATGGATTACTTCAGTCCAATGCAGACCTAACCATACCTACATGTACCCAATTTAAGGTACAGAATCAGATCTCTTTTTGACTGTGAAAATGGTAACCCACCTCAGCCTTTACATTTAGTGGTTAAATAGGTGAACTTTAGCTGTTTTTACTGGTATAGTTTACCATTGATTTTATATCGCAGGTCGACCAGTTAGAAGAATTTTCTTTGCATCCGTTTTGGGAACAACTGTAGCAGCCATCTGTTATCCAAAACAGGCGGTTGAGATAACACAGACCAATTATCAAAGACTAAAGATATTTGTGCATGAGCAGAGAAGCAAGTATAACCAAAGACAAGCAGAAAAGGCTGCTAAAGAGGAACTTAAGCTTCGTGAAGAGGAAACACAAGTTTTAGAAGATCAAGGAAGTCCTACAGTTGATGTCACTAAAGAGGAAGTTGTGGAAAACCAGACTGAAGTGAGTGATGTGCAAGAGAAGACTACAGAACAAGAGAAGGCCTCAGAAGTGACGCCTCAGTCTTCATTCTGGAGTAAGATTCCATTTGTTGATAAGTTTATT
>JAHPZR010048320.1:0-13402 GCA_019787425.1 Platygyra sinensis
ACACTAAGTCAGTGAGCTCAAAAGTTTCAAACTGACATTGTTGCCGCGAAAGCGCTTTAGTGGAACTTTATCTACTTCTAGATATATTAGTTCTTAAACAATCTGCTTTCAAACCCTGAAAGGTGACATTTCGGATTACCAAAGGTAGGTTACATTTCACTTATACTCGGGTGTGATTTGCATGGGTAGCTCATCTGGTCTTCTCACCGAAATTGCAAGATATGCGCCTACAATATTAAGTATGTATTTGTATTCGGCGTCGCACTTTGGGTAACATTCCGCCTTTTCAGTAGGTTATCTATAGCCTTCCAGCGTTCGTTGATGATTGTATCAAAAATTCACCTTATCAACGTTTTATGAGCCTGGTATGATACGTATTGTTTATGTTTGGGTTTGTCTCACGACGGAGGTAATTATGGCACTAAAAGTACTGGAAGCGTTTTGGGATTCATTGTCTAATCGTTGTTCGTTTTAGCCTAGGTTATCTACCTTCCATGCATCCACAGAAAAATAGACCTATGTCATTACTAAATTGAATATAGTACTGCAAACTGAAACATTTTTCACAAACATATTCAATCATCCATGTTAATTGAAAGCGTAAAGCACACTGTAATTTTCTATTGTTACTGCTCAAGGCTATCAGCCGCTTTGGGAACACCTCAAAGACTTACACAAAGAAAGACGAGTAAACCGGAAATCTTAGACAGGGGCCGTATTTTGACTTATGTAATGTTAACCGTATGACCAATAAGTTAGATTAATGTGGCTGTTCTCCGCTTTTACTTCAGTTCATACGTGTCAACTTCTTTCTGTGCTAAGGTTCAAATATTCCTAATTCCTCTTTGCCAAGTTGTTTTGCTAGTCTTTAAAGCCCTCTAGCCAATTACTCAATCATACAAGCAATTCACCAGCTCTTCCAGTGGTTAAGTATGCGTCTCCAGTAGTGGCGTGATGACGACACGCTCTTTCAGTTCAAAGCCGAAAGAGAAGAAACTATTACGGTTTGAAAAGTCTACAGCAAAAAAGGTTTTACATTTCGGAAATCCTACCGCAAAAAAGTTATTACGTTTTTAACTTCTAAACGCAAAGAAGTTCTTGCGACTTGCAAGATCCAAGGTTCAAATTCTCAGTTATTTCCTCTTTGTGAAGTTTTTTTTGCTAGTCTTTAAAGCCTTCTAGCGCATTACTCAAACATAAAGCAATTCGCCAACTCTTCAAGTGGTTAGTTATGTGTCTCCTGCGGTGTGATGAAGGCACGCACTATCAGTTCGAAGCCGAAAGTAGAAGAAGTTATTGCTGTTGAAAAATCCTACAGCAAAGGGTCGAACGTAAAGTAATAATGTTTTATCTCTCTTAATGACTATCATCCCATTTTGACAAGCAGTCGATCGAAAAGCAGTAATACGCATACAAACTCATTAACATAGTAACAAGTTTTAAAAACAAACCTCGAACTTTTGCGTATGAAGTGTTAACAAATCAGATCCAAACTGCCAGCTGAAACCAACCCAAAACATACTATTTAACTCAATCCAGACCTTTTATTACGTCATTCTTAACAAATTACATTCTTTACATCATATCTCACGAACTATTTCGTTTGAAAGGGCACACAAAGTATTTCCTAGAAACGAGCCATATGAAAGTCTAAAGCTTCTGTTTACTAGTTAACCGTCATCTGCCTGATAATGACGGAACACGTGCCACTACAAGCACTTCCCAAAGTCCGCCCGGTGGATAATGGGTCTCTGGTACAGAAACCTATCAAAGAAACTTCTAATTCTTTTTACATGCTCAGTCACATTACTTCCTTCAACTGTAAGAGCTAGACCTCTTCCTCTCTCAGTTTCTATTATAACTGATCTTTACGTTTGTATACCTCGCGCAGTCCAGACGATATTATGGTTATTACAACTATGGAAACCAAGGTAGGCCACTATAGACTGGGCTATATGTATATAGGCCATGAACTGGATGGTGGAAGACCTTTGACTTAAACATGGCGGTGGAGAAATCAGACAACGTTAAGAGAAATAATAACAATGAGAAATAACATAAACAGAAATAAAAATGATAATGATACTATTACTATTACTACTACTACTACTACTTTACTACTACTACTACTACTACTACTACTACTACTACTACTACTACTACTACTACTACTACTACTACTACTACTACTACTACTACTACTACTACTACTACTACTACTACTACTACTACTACTAATGACAATGACAATGACAATGACAATGACAATGACAATGACAATGACAATGACAATGACAATGACAATGACAATGACAATGACAATGACAATGACAATGACAATGACAATGATAATGATAATGATATTAGTAATAATAGCAAGTTAAAGTTAAAAAAGACTTAAGGTGGCTCAAAACAGTTTCCAGCACATTCAAAGACTTAGATTTTGATGTGTCATTATAACTACTCTTTATCAATTGATGCTACAATCAAGGTATCAAAAGACTACCCAATCATTGGTGAACAAGTTGGTATTTTTTTCGTGACACAATAGGTTACCATAGCAACACTATGACCTGCTGAAAACACCCTCAATTTCAGCTTGAAGCGCTTATATTTCAAAATGGCACGGTGAAATTTTTCTTATTATGGAATTTTGATAAGCGGGATACGGTTTCGGCTATTAAACAAACAAGCTATTCGTATAAAGCAAGCAGGAGCTAGAGGGAAGAAATGCCCCGTAGTGGCTTTTCGCTACGAAAACAGGAGATGAGCAAGGCCGTACGGGTTTGGCACTAATTCAGAATAAATCTTTCTCCGAAATTTGCATATTTGATTAGCTATTGTAACGGTGTATTCTTGTTGTTCCCTTATATGTTAATTAAAAACGTACTCCACAGAAGCGGAATGCAAGACAAAGACAACGACTGGCCAATGCTGCAGTTTACCTTTCTTTTATGGGAGGGTAAAATACAATTCTTGTACCAAAGTGGGGCACAACAAGCTGTGGTGTTCTTTGGACACTTACTACAGAGGAAGGTGGGGAAATTGTGGTGAGTATTAGAATGATGTTAATTGTGATTAACTTAAAAACCCAAAAGCAAATGCCTGCTAGGGGTTAGGGTTAGGGTTTTGACCGCTCTGTTATTCTCTGTCAAATAAGTTGATGCTTCGCCAAAAAACAAGGTGAAGCTTTTTAGAGGCCATGTATATCGAAATTGTCGATTTGCCTTGACTTTAAAGCCAAAGGAATCAATTTGTTATTTACTTTTTCTACATGTTTTCAAGAATTACGTTAAAACTTAAGACTAAAAAAAAATAAATAAATCGAATCCGCGAGTTAAGGAATTACACCAATAGCTAATGTGAGATTTACCACTGGCTAAAATACCGTTGAACTAGCAATCTCAGACATTAGGAATAACTAGCTGCTGTTGACCAAATATTTAATCAATGACGTCAAAAGTGCAGCCCGCTGCAAATTATTGAATCGATGACGTCAAAATTACGTCAATAGTGCAGCCTGCTGCAGATTATTGAACCTTTGACCGAGAAAACCAGGGACGAAGTTATGTTATTTTTGGTGAGTGGAAAAACAAAGAGCGAAATGGCGAAACTCCTTTAAAAACTGGGAAATATTTGAATGAATAATAAAGCAGTTATTGAATTCGGCTTTCGTATAATATGAAGAATTCTGGAGATCTCGGAGGGTGTTTTCCACCTCGGCCTTTGGCCTCTGTGGATAGCACCCTCCTTGTTCTGCAGAATTCTTCATATCCTACTCAGCCTCATTCAATAACTGCTGAATATAATATAATTAATTTCAAGAGATAGGGTGGTATTCAAGATCATAAATCCGTCCCAAGCTCAGCCCCGCAGTCGCTAACACTACAGTCGTTCACGCTTGCTTTGCAACCGCGCTAGGTACATCATGTATAGAGCAGCATAAATGCCATGCGCATTGAGGCCGCACACCAAAACGTAGTGCAAAGGTTCTTTAACGTCGCACATCCGTATGTGATTCAGCACAAGCTTAGCATATCCTTGTTCAAGCAATCTTAAACTCAGTAGTTTGTAGACTGTCAAGTTAACGTTGTATTAATTTTTTGTTGTCCCTAATATCTGTGTATTAAAAACGTCCTCCCCAGAACCTGAATGTAAGACAAAGACAACAGACGGCAAATGTTGCAGTTTACCTTTTACGTACACAGGAGTAACATACAATTCCTGTACCAAAGTTGATCACAACCAACTGTGGTGTTCATTGGACACTTACTACAGAGGGAAGTGGGGAAATTGTGGTAAGTATTAGAACTGGATGTTGCTTATTTTAACACTCTTGAGGAAATATTTACAGGAACCAAACCAAGTACACAAATGTAGGAAACAGGTGATTATTCCAGATTGCTTAAACTCCGTTTGTAAGCTGTTAATTCACATGCGAGTGTTGATGCCTGAGAGCTTTGTTTTCAGCTAAGTTGATGTTTGGTTCAAAAACGAGTGCAGCCATTTTCAAAGCTAAGTAGAATTACCTTTAGTTTCAGAAATAAATCATTTTGATACAAACTGTTTTCGTTGAAAACTTAAAATTGTCCATCATTTGTCCATATAGAGATATTTATCGCTTTGATTACCTTGTCCAATGATTTGATGTTACTGCCTAAAAAAAAATTAGAATATCTTAAACACAAACTACTTCCTCCGAGATTATTCCATCAATGAAAACAGTACGGAGATGATGTACTGGTGAGAGAACTCGCTTCCTATGGCCCGGGTTCGATTCCCGGATCCGGCGTCACCGGTGGGTTGAGTTTGTTGTTGGTTCTCCTCCTTGCTCCGAGGGTTTTTAATTTATTTATTAAACAAGGACAACCACTTCCGACATAATAACACGGAGAAAGGTGTAATTGTTTATGTCTTGGGCATCACCACCGCCGTCACCGTCGTCACTAGCGCGTGGCCATTCTCTCGGTAAATTTGTGCCCCTCTGTTATCAAGGTAAAAGACTCCTTCAAGTGGTAGTTGCCTTTGATGTAATTCTTACTGTGTTTCCATGATTCATGAAATCCTAAAAGAGATGCTTATGTGCAAATACTTTTCAAGCGTTGGAAGTGGAAGTTTAATATCATTATTCTTTTAAGTCTTTATTACCATTTTGATGTTAGGTACCAGTTGCACAGAGGGGAGCACTTCATATGATGAATGTGGACAAAGGTGCACCTGTGATGGAGGTAAATTGGTCAATTGTGTTCGAATTAGAAAGGAATTCACATCATTGACAGATGCCGAGCGAAAACGTCACATAGAAACCATATTGACAGCATCGGCAATCGGTAGTCCTTATAGGGAGGAATATGAACAGCTCATAAATGAACACTATGAGCTGTTCCGTACAAGTATTCATAGTAACGAACACTTTCTCCCTTGGCATCGTTATTACATACTGCGATATGAGAACCTCATGCGAAAAGCGGATTGCACTTTTACAGCGACCTACTGGGACTGGAGTCTAGATTCCAGGGAACCGTTTAGTACAGGTTCAGATAACGTCTGGAACAGTGACACCGGGTTTGGAGGAGATGGAGCAGATGCTGATCAAAATTGTGTGTTGGACGGCCCTTTTAGAAAGGGTGCCTGGAGCCGAGTGAGACCAGATAACGCGCCCCGTGGGCCAGACTGCGTAATGCGGAATTTCGACGGAAAACCACCTGAAGAGATAGACGTGTTAAGGGTCTTGAACATGGATGACTTCACTGAGTTTGAACTGGCTCTGAGAACGGAGCTGCATAACAACGTACACTGTCAAGTCGGTGCCATCATGTGCACACAAGAGGCCGCTTCAGCCCCAGAGTTTTTTCTTCATCACACTTTCATTGATAAGATCTGGGACGACTGGCAAAAGAAAAGTTCTGCCCACAAATACGCGTACTTCCCGACGGTTCAAGGAAACATGCCAGAAACAAATTTGAGACCTGACCAGCTGATTGACCTTTCTAACCAACCAGGAAGCGTAAGTGTTGAGTATGAGCCTTTCAAGCCACAAGAAGAGATAAGGAAGAAAGTTGAAGGTAAGAAAACGTTTATGTATCCAGGACTTTATACTACAGACACATTCCAGAGAACAAATATTCCAACAACCTCCTTCAGTTCTCTTTTCCCTTGTTTCCTTCCATTTAATTCTTTTCTTTTTCAATGTTTTCTTCCTGTCCTCTCTCATTCGTCTTCTTATTTTTTATTTGTCTTTCACTATGTCCCTTGTCCCACTACATTGGGTGCGGAGTCATGTTTTAGCTTTCTTAGGATCTGTTAAGGATAAGGAGCAGTCAAGGGGCAGTTACGACGTCACAAGAAGGAAAAACGCACATAAAGAAAACACGAAAACACGAAAAGAAAGTTAAAAGCGAAGCAATAACAAACGAAACAGATACATTTCAGATAAACGAACATGAAAAGTAGGTGGGTGAGATCCAAAAGATTTTTTATCGGAAATGGATCTTTCGCGAAACAACTCAGGATGAATTATTTGCGCCAAGAGATCAGATTCTCTCGTAATTCCAATTTAAAGAGTGCATGACTAGTTTTGTTGCAGTCGCGAGTCCAATAGATTCAAAATTAAAATAAACCCTTCTACGTTTATAAGAAAAGACAAACTCATAGATTTATTGTAGCAACCCTTTATAACGAAAAAAGCGTTACTTTCACTGAGACAGAACTTAAATTTAAGGATGCCGGTTTTTATTCCAAAGGAAATCGATCTTTTCTTATAAACGTAGAAGGGTTTATTTTAATTTTGAATCTATTGGACTCGCGACTGCAACAAACTAGTCATGCACTCTTTAAATTGGAATTACGAGAGAATCTGATCTCTTGGCGCAAATAATTCATCCTGAGTTGTTTCGCGAAAGATCCATTTCCGATAAAAAATCTTTTGGATCTCACCCACCTACTTTTCATGTTCGTTTATCTGAAATGTATCTGTTTCGTTTGTTATTGCTTCGCTTTTAACTTTCTTTTCGTGTTTTCGTGTTTTCTTTATGTGCGTTTTTCCTTCTTGTGACGTCGTAACTGCCCCTTGACTGCTCCTTATCCTTAACAGATCCTAAGAAAGCTAAAACATGACTCCGCACCCAATGTAGTGGGACAAGGGACATAGTGAAAGACAAATAAAAAATAAGAAGACGAATGAGAGAGGACAGGAAGAAAACATTGAAAAAGAAAAGAATTAAATGGAAGGAAACAAGGGAAAAGAGAACTGAAGGAGGTTGTTGGAATATTTGTTCTCTGGAATGTGTCTGTAGTATAAAGTCCTGGATACATAAACGTTTTCTTACCTTCAACTTTCTTCCTTATCTCTTCTTGTGGCTTGAAAGGCTCATACTCAACACTTACGCTTCCTGGTTGGTTAGAAAGGTCAATCAGCTGGTCAGGTCTCAAATTTGTTTCTGGCATGTTTCCTTGAACCGTCGGGAAGTACGCGTATTTGTGGGCAGAACTTTTCTTTTGCCAGTCGTCCCAGATCTTATCAATGAAAGTGTGATGAAGAAAAAACTCTGGGGCTGAAGCGGCCTCTTGTGTGCACATGATGGCACCGACTTGACAGTGTACGTTGTTATGCAGCTCCGTTCTCAGAGCCAGTTCAAACTCAGTGAAGTCATCCATGTTCAAGACCCTTAACACGTCTATCTCTTCAGGTGGTTTTCCGTCGAAATTCCGCATTACGCAGTCTGGCCCACGGGGCGCGTTATCTGGTCTCACTCGGCTCCAGGCACCCTTTCTAAAAGGGCCGTCCAACACACAATTTTGATCAGCATCTGCTCCATCTCCTCCAAACCCGGTGTCACTGTTCCAGACGTTATCTGAACCTGTACTAAACGGTTCCCTGGAATCTAGACTCCAGTCCCAGTAGGTCGCTGTAAAAGTGCAATCCGCTTTTCGCATGAGGTTCTCATATCGCAGTATGTAATAACGATGCCAAGGGAGAAAGTGTTCGTTACTATGAATACTTGTACGGAACAGCTCATAGTGTTCATTTATGAGCTGTTCATATTCCTCCCTATAAGGACTACCGATTGCCGATGCTGTCAATATGGTTTCTATGTGACGTTTTCGCTCGGCATCTGTCAATGATGTGAATTCCTTTCTAATTCGAACACAATTGACCAATTTACCTCCATCACAGGTGCACCTTTGTCCACATTCATCATATGAAGTGCTCCCCTCTGTGCAACTGGTACCTAACATCAAAATGGTAATAAAGACTTAAAAGAATAATGATATTAAACTTCCACTTCCAACGCTTGAAAAGTATTTGCACATAAGCATCTCTTTTAGGATTTCATGAATCATGGAAACACAGTAAGAATTACATCAAAGGCAACTACCACTTGAAGGAGTCTTTTACCTTGATAACAGAGGGGCACAAATTTACCGAGAGAATGGCCACGCGCTAGTGACGACGGTGACGGCGGTGGTGATGCCCAAGACATAAACAATTACACCTTTCTCCGTGTTATTATGTCGGAAGTGGTTGTCCTTGTTTAATAAATAAATTAAAAACCCTCGGAGCAAGGAGGAGAACCAACAACAAACTCAACCCACCGGTGACGCCGGATCCGGGAATCGAACCCGGGCCATAGGAAGCGAGTTCTCTCACCAGTACATCATCTCCGTACTGTTTTCATTGATGGAATAATCTCGGAGGAAGTAGTTTGTGTTTAAGATATTCTAATTTTTTTTTAGGCAGTAACATCAAATCATTGGACAAGGTAATCAAAGCGATAAATATCTCTATATGGACAAATGATGGACAATTTTAAGTTTTCAACGAAAACAGTTTGTATCAAAATGATTTATTTCTGAAACTAAAGGTAATTCTACTTAGCTTTGAAAATGGCTGCACTCGTTTTTGAACCAAACATCAACTTAGCTGAAAACAAAGCTCTCAGGCATCAACACTCGCATGTGAATTAACAGCTTACAAACGGAGTTTAAGCAATCTGGAATAATCACCTGTTTCCTACATTTGTGTACTTGGTTTGGTTCCTGTAAATATTTCCTCAAGAGTGTTAAAATAAGCAACATCCAGTTCTAATACTTACCACAATTTCCCCACTTCCCTCTGTAGTAAGTGTCCAATGAACACCACAGTTGGTTGTGATCAACTTTGGTACAGGAATTGTATGTTACTCCTGTGTACGTAAAAGGTAAACTGCAACATTTGCCGTCTGTTGTCTTTGTCTTACATTCAGGTTCTGGGGAGGACGTTTTTAATACACAGATATTAGGGACAACAAAAAATTAATACAACGTTAACTTGACAGTCTACAAACTACTGAGTTTAAGATTGCTTGAACAAGGATATGCTAAGCTTGTGCTGAATCACATACGGATGTGCGACGTTAAAGAACCTTTGCACTACGTTTTGGTGTGCGGCCTCAATGCGCATGGCATTTATGCTGCTCTATACATGATGTACCTAGCGCGGTTGCAAAGCAAGCGTGAACGACTGTAGTGTTAGCGACTGCGGGGCTGAGCTTGGGACGGATTTATGATCTTGAATACCACCCTATCTCTTGAAATTAATTATATTATATTCAGCAGTTATTGAATGAGGCTGAGTAGGATATGAAGAATTCTGCAGAACAAGGAGGGTGCTATCCACAGAGGCCAAAGGCCGAGGTGGAAAACACCCTCCGAGATCTCCAGAATTCTTCATATTATACGAAAGCCGAATTCAATAACTGCTTTATTATTCATTCAAATATTTCCCAGTTTTTAAAGGAGTTTCGCCATTTCGCTCTTTGTTTTTCCACTCACCAAAAATAACATAACTTCGTCCCCTGGTTTTCTCGGTCAAAGGTTCAATAATCTGCAGCAGGCTGCACTATTGACGTAATTTTGACGTCATCGATTCAATAATTTGCAGCGGGCTGCACTTTTGACGTCATTGATTAAATATTTGGTCAACAGCAGCTAGTTATTCCTAATGTCTGAGATTGCTAGTTCAACGGTATTTTAGCCAGTGGTAAATCTCACATTAGCTATTGGTGTAATTCCTTAACTCGCGGATTCGATTTATTTATTTTTTTTTAGTCTTAAGTTTTAACGTAATTCTTGAAAACATGTAGAAAAAGTAAATAACAAATTGATTCCTTTGGCTTTAAAGTCAAGGCAAATCGACAATTTCGATATACATGGCCTCTAAAAAGCTTCACCTTGTTTTTTGGCGAAGCATCAACTTATTTGACAGAGAATAACAGAGCGGTCAAAACCCTAACCCTAACCCCTAGCAGGCATTTGCTTTTGGGTTTTTAAGTTAATCACAATTAACATCATTCTAATACTCACCACAATTTCCCCACCTTCCTCTGTAGTAAGTGTCCAAAGAACACCACAGCTTGTTGTGCCCCACTTTGGTACAAGAATTGTATTTTACCCTCCCATAAAAGAAAGGTAAACTGCAGCATTGGCCAGTCGTTGTCTTTGTCTTGCATTCCGCTTCTGTGGAGTACGTTTTTAATTAACATATAAGGGAACAACAAGAATACACCGTTACAATAGCTAATCAAATATGCAAATTTCGGAGAAAGATTTATTCTGAATTAGTGCCAAACCCGTACGGCCTTGCTCATCTCCTGTTTTCGTAGCGAAAAGCCACTACGGGGCATTTCTTCCCTCTAGCTCCTGCTTGCTTTATACGAATAGCTTGTTTGTTTAATAGCCGAAACCGTATCCCGCTTATCAAAATTCCATAATAAGAAAAATTTCACCGTGCCATTTTGAAATATAAGCGCTTCAAGCTGAAATTGAGGGTGTTTTCAGCAGGTCATAGTGTTGCTATGGTAACCTATTGTGTCACGAAAAAAATACCAACTTGTTCACCAATGATTGGGTAGTCTTTTGATACCTTGATTGTAGCATCAATTGATAAAGAGTAGTTATAATGACACATCAAAATCTAAGTCTTTGAATGTGCTGGAAACTGTTTTGAGCCACCTTAAGTCTTTTTTAACTTTAACTTGCTATTATTACTAATATCATTATCATTATCATTGTCATTGTCATTGTCATTGTCATTGTCATTGTCATTGTCATTGTCATTGTCATTGTCATTGTCATTGTCATTGTCATTGTCATTGTCATTGTCATTGTCATTGTCATTAGTAGTAGTAGTAGTAGTAGTAGTAGTAGTAGTAGTAGTAGTAGTAGTAGTAGTAGTAGTAGTAGTAGTAGTAGTAGTAGTAGTAGTAGTAGTAGTAGTAGTAGTAGTAGTAGTAGTAGTAAAGTAGTAGTAGTAGTAGTAATAGTAATAGTATCATTATCATTTTTATTTCTGTTTATGTTATTTCTCATTGTTATTATTTCTCTTAACGTTGTCTGATTTCTCCACCGCCATGTTTAAGTCAAAGGTCTTCCACCATCCAGTTCATGGCCTATATACATATAGCCCAGTCTATAGTGGCCTACCTTGGTTTCCATAGTTGTAATAACCATAATATCGTCTGGACTGCGCGAGGTATACAAACGTAAAGATCAGTTATAATAGAAACTGAGAGAGGAAGAGGTCTAGCTCTTACAGTTGAAGGAAGTAATGTGACTGAGCATGTAAAAAGAATTAGAAGTTTCTTTGATAGGTTTCTGTACCAGAGACCCATTATCCACCGGGCGGACTTTGGGAAGTGCTTGTAGTGGCACGTGTTCCGTCATTATCAGGCAGATGACGGTTAACTAGTAAACAGAAGCTTTAGACTTTCATATGGCTCGTTTCTAGGAAATACTTTGTGTGCCCTTTCAAACGAAATAGTTCGTGAGATATGATGTAAAGAATGTAATTTGTTAAGAATGACGTAATAAAAGGTCTGGATTGAGTTAAATAGTATGTTTTGGGTTGGTTTCAGCTGGCAGTTTGGATCTGATTTGTTAACACTTCATACGCAAAAGTTCGAGGTTTGTTTTTAAAACTTGTTACTATGTTAATGAGTTTGTATGCGTATTACTGCTTTTCGATCGACTGCTTGTCAAAATGGGATGATAGTCATTAAGAGAGATAAAACATTATTACTTTACGTTCGACCCTTTGCTGTAGGATTTTTCAACAGCAATAACTTCTTCTACTTTCGGCTTCGAACTGATAGTGCGTGCCTTCATCACACCGCAGGAGACACATAACTAACCACTTGAAGAGTTGGCGAATTGCTTTATGTTTGAGTAATGCGCTAGAAGGCTTTAAAGACTAGCAAAAAAAACTTCACAAAGAGGAAATAACTGAGAATTTGAACCTTGGATCTTGCAAGTCGCAAGAACTTCTTTGCGTTTAGAAGTTAAAAACGTAATAACTTTTTTGCGGTAGGATTTCCGAAATGTAAAACCTTTTTTGCTGTAGACTTTTCAAACCGTAATAGTTTCTTCTCTTTCGGCTTTGAACTGAAAGAGCGTGTCGTCATCACGCCACTACTGGAGACGCATACTTAACCACTGGAAGAGCTGGTGAATTGCTTGTATGATTGAGTAATTGGCTAGAGGGCTTTAAAGACTAGCAAAACAACTTGGCAAAGAGGAATTAGGAATATTTGAACCTTAGCACAGAAAGAAGTTGACACGTATGAACTGAAGTAAAAGCGGAGAACAGCCACATTAATCTAACTTATTGGTCATACGGTTAACATTACATAAGTCAAAATACGGCCCCTGTCTAAGATTTCCGGTTTACTCGTCTTTCTTTGTGTAAGTCTTTGAGGTGTTCCCAAAGCGGCTGATAGCCTTGAGCAGTAACAATAGAAAATTACAGTGTGCTTTACGCTTTCAATTAACATGGATGATTGAATATGTTTGTGAAAAATGTTTCAGTTTGCAGTACTATATTCAATTTAGTAATGACATAGGTCTATTTTTCTGTGGATGCATGGAAGGTAGATAACCTAGGCTAAAACGAACAACGATTAGACAATGAATCCCAAAACGCTTCCAGTACTTTTAGTGCCATAATTACCTCCGTCGTGAGACAAACCCAAACATAAACAATACGTATCATACCAGGCTCATAAAACGTTGATAAGGTGAATTTTTGATACAATCATCAACGAACGCTGGAAGGCTATAGATAACCTACTGAAAAGGCGGAATGTTACCCAAAGTGCGACGCCGAATACAAATACATACTTAATATTGTAGGCGCATATCTTGCAATTTCGGTGAGAAGACCAGATGAGCTACCCATGCAAATCACACCCGAGTATAAGTGAAATGTAACCTACCTTTGGTAATCCGAAATGTCACCTTTCAGGGTTTGAAAGCAGATTGTTTAAGAACTAATATATCTAGAAGTAGATAAAGTTCCACTAAAGCGCTTTCGCGGCAACAATGTCAGTTTGAAACTTTTGAGCTCACTGACTTAGTGTTGTGTTAA
>JAHPZR010048321.1:0-20874 GCA_019787425.1 Platygyra sinensis
ACGAGTGGTAAAAATTTACGAAATTTATGTAAAATAGATAAACACAAACAATAACAAAACCTACGCGTCATGCCATCTTGGGCGATTCTATGACACAAGAAAGTGGTCTAAAGAAGTCTAAAGGGGGTGTTTTCTTGAGTTTAGGACACGAAGTAATGTTTCATCTCAATTTTTTTGGTAAAAACGTCGAGCAAACTTCTTCTCTTAAAAAATACGCTAATTAATTACAATTTTCCCCAAATTCGAACAGCACCTCTTAAAAAATCAAGTGAAACTTCTAAAATGGAGGTTGAAACCATGGAAGAAAAAAAAATGATAGAAAGCCAATAAAAATCACAGATGGTAATGTAAAGTTAGAGAATTTGACCATCTGCCAATAACGTAACCTGCGATCATACCCTCCTTCCCTGTATTTAGATAAAAAAAAACGCCTGATCGCAGGTTACCAATAACGTCTCTAAGGTCGGACGGTATAATCATCAACCATTATAAGGGAAGCTCGAGGTTTCTGCTGACGTTAGAAACCTAGAGTGGGCTGTCTAAGACCGACCTATCTAACCCTGTCTAACTCCACAGAAACATGAAACCAATCTGATAAAAAAAAAAAAAAACCTGATACGCTCCCGGTGCCTTTTGTCGAAAACAGATGGCCCGTTCGTAGCCAACAAGATAACAAATTCACCTGATACATAACGATCTGTGGGTTATGCTACATAAAGAAAGAGAGCGAGATACCTTGACTGGACATGCCAGGCGTCTCTGTTACCACTGGCAGAACTACATCTGGGATAATACTGCGTATACAGCTCCTCTCCTCTGAGTCTGGAGTATCGTAACGAACAGGTTTTATGGGGGGTGGGGTGGTAGATGTTACCGGTTTCAACGGTTCCTTTGGGAAGGAAAAATGAAAAGCTCCGGTGGCAGATTCACTAGATGTTTCTGAAAATACTGCCACCGGAAGCCGCTGTTTCTTCAGTTTTCCTGCGGGAACTTCCTTTTCAGGTGTACTTAACTGCTCTTTTTCAAGTTCGACACGCCCACTTTCCTCGCTAGGAGCACCTCCTCCAGAGTTTTCAGCCAACAGGAGATTTTCAGGTGGGGTTTTGACAGTCACTTGATCAGTAGAAGGGTGGGGATCTTCAGAATTGGGGACATTGTCAATGGCCAGATCACCTCTATCTGCAAGATTTTCAGGAAGATTGCCAGACATCTCAACATTCTGCTTTTCTGGATTTAGCTTTCTGTTTTCATCCTCTGGAGCATGCAACACTTTAGATTGTGGCCGCACCAGCGGAGCCAAGATCGACTGACTGCTTGAGTCTTGTTTTGTCAAAGCCACCACCTCTTCTTTTGGAGTTGTTTCAGTAGGCTTGTCCTCTCTGGCGTCATCTACTGGCTCAACAACAATCACTTCCAGGTGCGCTTCCTGTGAAAGCAAAACTACATGTCTAGCAAAACGGGTTGCATGTTCGAGAGTTGAAATGACAAGCTGTATATATATTTTAGTACAATCTACAAAGCAACTCTTTTTTAAACTTTAAACAGTCTTTGGTCAGTACTAGACCAAGTGTCCTGTACTACCGAAGGTTATTCCTGTGTCAACAGCATGAAGTGACTTACAGTGTTTTCAATTTCCGGACTGGATGGGATCCTAGCCTATCATAGGTTACATCCAGCATCAAATTTCTCTTTGCCATTCTTATATTTTCAACATACTTTCATTTTCAGCTCACTGAAGAGCTGAACCCAAAACGTCTTGTTTATGCTAACTATTGGACACTTTCAACAGCTGTTTAAGTCCTATTTGTAGTAGTCTCCTTCACAGTCGTTTTTTGGGATGTTACGGATTGCATGACATCCCAAAAAACGGCTGTGGAGGAGACTATATTTGTAGTAAACTGTCCTTAGACCATATGCATATTGCTTAAGACTTCACTACATGGGTAAAGTGGACTCAGGATACAATTTTAATTGTCTCAGGAAAATTACCTTGTCAATCAACTCCATTGCAGATGGTGCCTGGCTGTCCATGTCTGTTTGTGACTGGGTCAGATGTAGAGAGAATGGGACTACCATGTCCTGAGAATCTTCAGCCATGTTTTCTTCTTCTACCATTGGCTGATCAGCTGGTTCATCTGTTACAACATTACAAATTTACCATTACTGCTCACTCTTACCAGACCCTAGAACCGTCTGACAACTTTGATTCTCCTCTATAAGTACATAAATTTAAGACACTGCGCCCAGTTGATGATTTTCCTATTCTTTTGCAAACAGTACGCTGATTGCCACGCACCCACCCCTCACCAAAGAGGAGGTGCTTTACTACATTCAACAAGAGGGCAGGAGTGGTCATCTACATGTAGATCTAGGATGTACATGTTTGATCACCTCCCTTCACTCAGATTGAAATCATCATGATATTACATATAGAATTTTCCAATAACTTAATAATGAGAAACCTAATTACCGGTAATCCAGTCACCAATGGGCCACATAGATGTGGTTGTATTATGGGGTACCCCTATTTAAGAGGTTCTTGGAATGAGAAAATGACTGAATGAGCTTTTGTTTGGGCCAGAATAGTGGCCCTACTAATGGGGTGGCTGTATAAATAGAATGACTGTGAGGTGGGGTTGCCCTGTACTAGTGTTGGATGGGTGATATTTTGTGACACTTCTTTTGGGAGACTTTCACAAGATTTGTAGAACCTAAGTCCCATGAGATTTGCAATTTCATGATACAGACAAAAACGTTACAACAATTATAACAACCTGAAACATCCTGCTTTTCTTGTGTAACAACTGGACAGAACATATCTTCACTCATCTCAGGTTGTGTGAGACCTGGGATTAACACAGGACTTTCCTCTGTTCCGTTACCCTTTCCATCATCTGGGTTAAAGGGATCCACTAAAAGAGATGATGGAGAAAGTGACAACTGGTTCCCTTGTGATGCTTCCTTGGGGCATTCTGCCTTAGAAATAAGAGGCATAGCTTCACTGTTCTCCAGAAAGCTCAAATCCACTCTTTGTACAGACTGTTCTTTGTTGGAACTAGATGCATGTGTCATAGCTTCTGCCTTTGTGCCTTGAGATCCTGAACTGCTGGTAACAAGTGTACTGACAACTGACTGCCACTGCTGCACCTGACGTTGTGGCTCACCCCTAAATTGATTATCCTCTGAAGACCCTTGTGAGGAACTGGTACCGGTATTTGATGATGATTTCTTCCCGTCGGCACCACTGCCTTGCTGGTTTACCTCTTGCTGCTGCTTTTGTTGCCAATGAGGTAGCACCACTTCCTCGTCATCTGATGTCTCCTTGTGTTTGAGGGGTGCTGGCTTTTCAAAATGTTTCTCTTGGTTTTGTGATAAATCAAACGACTGTAATAATGCTGCTGCAGCTCTTGATATTTCTGAGAGTTCCCGATCAGCACTCAAGTTGTCACCTCCTGATTGAGCTACCTCACGATCCTCTTGAGTCTGCTTTTGAGAAGAAGCCTTTTCAGTGTTTTTATCTTTCCCACACGAACTGAATAAATTGAAAAGATATAATTGCAGATGTTAACTATTTATAAAATGTTGCACTACAGTGTAATCCCAATAAATGTTCATAGTACATAGTATGTATGATGCCCAGGTTTTCAATTTTCAATAAAAAATAGATCATCAAGTTTTGTTTTGAAAATTGATGCATCAGTGTCATTTTATTTTTGTTTCTCTTACTGTTGACTTATTATGATCACAAACTGTGAAACAACTGTTGAGGAATTAATAATTTCAACTGGTCTGAAAAATCAAAAAACAAATTTGCAGACTGGTTAAATTTTAAATAACAATACATGTTTGATAACAAAATAACAAAATGTTTTGCCATTTCTTCTTTATTCTACCCTGTAGTGAAAAAAAAATTAAAAGCTAGAGGTTGCAACTTCATTTTGTGGATAAATAGTAAGTCTGAGTTAACTGTTATTATGTATTCTAAAGGAACTTAATTGTTATGTATGCTTGAACTAAGACTGAATTTCAGCTACCTGCCGTAAATGGAATACAACAGCTGAAACCTCACAATCCATTTTCCCATGACATTTAAAGGCCCTTAACCTCATGTACACTGTACTCCTTTATTACGTCAAAAAACTAGCTATTAAAGGACCACATCCAGTCTGCAGTTTACAAGCAAGGTTGAGAAGTTAAAATAGGGTCCAGTGTAAATCAAGCACAGCTTGTTGAAACATGTAGAGCTTGACTTAAGCCTGTGACCTATGGATTTCATGCCCACTCCCCAGATTGCCTTCCCCTCCTGTATAGCTGGTTGTTTTCGTCAGTAAATTGTCTAGTGCTGGTATACTTTATAACTAAGACATCTGAAAATAACCCTGGGCTCGTACATGTAACTGTTTACTGCATGGCTTCTTTCCTCTATGAGGGGAAAACGTTTCTAAAACTTATAGAGAACGAGCATTTTCTGTATGTGCCCCTAAGTTATGGAACTGTCTTCCTAGCATTATTAGGTGTAGCCCCAGTGTCAAATTGCTTTTAAGTCATCTCTGAAAAGTTATCTTTTTAAACGTTATTTTATTTCTTACAGGTAATGTAAGTTTTTTGTTCTATTTTCTTCTTCCACTGTGTAGCGCTTTAGAACTTTTGTATAAATTACTATATATTAAATAATGTTGTTGTTATTTTTATTATAATTATTATTATTATTATTGTTATTAGCATTATTGTTACATGTAATTGTTATTGCTATTGCTATTGCTATTGTTGTTGTTGTTGTTATTCTTATTGTTGTTGTTGTTGTTGTTCTTATTGTTATTGTTATTGCTATTGTTATTATAATTATGATGAGACATGCTTGCTGGGAATCATGGTAGTTCATCCAGTCCAGGATGGTGAATACAATTACATGATTCCCTGCAATTATTGTATCTCACAGAGGGAACTGGCCACTGAGATTAAGGTGACCTCCCTTAAAGCCTGGCGGTTTTTCTAGAGGTCACCTTGCTCTGTCTAAGTAAGAGCATTTTTTTAATATAGTGAGGAAAAGACATACCAAAACCACACCAATCAGTTACCAATCAGACTACTTTGTGGATCTCAAAACGGTAGTAAAACCAAACTGAATTACATGTTGTAATTGCCTGATATTTTTGGCATGCATTTGAAAGTCGATACAATTGTACATAGTAAACATGATTTAATAGTTCTTTCTTTCATTACCTGCTAGTTTTCTCTTCTGCTTGTTCCTCTTCACTAGCTGTGGGAGAGGATGGATCCAAAGCTGGAATTGAGTTGTACACTTCTGGTGAAGGCGACATCTTATCAGATGATGAGGATGAAGTGTCTCTGACACTTGGCTCCCCAGAGAACTGCAAGCTCTTAAATGCAATATTCTCAATTGGTGTCCCCTGGGAGGGAGGGGTATAAAGAAAGTGACCACCTTCAACTGGTGTTGACGTCCGCTGCTTAGTAGTGAGCACTTTCTTGTAGAGTGATTTCTCGTGGAGAGATCTGCTTTGTCTATCCACTGGAGGTGATTGGTGTGCCAAGAAGTCATCTGCTGTCTGATTTGATCCCTTTCCTCTTTCCTGGTGGCCTTGAGAGGAAGCAAACAAGTCTTCTTGTGAAGAACATACCTCAGATTCTTCCTGATCACTTTGCTCCTCCTGCACACTAAGCAACTTGTAGCCAGTGACTTTGCTGTGTATTTTCTCCTGATCTTTGCTGCTAGCACTGGTGCTGCTGCTATCACTTGTTGACTGCGTCCGAAGCATTGGATGAAGTGGAAGGTGTTTACGCACTTCTGGGGATACAGGGAGGCTGCTTCCACTCGATAAACTTGACAGATCTCCATGGTAACTGCTACTGCTGACAGTCGATCCTTGCTCAGATTTAGAATGCCCTATGCAAAAGTGTATATAACAGATTATTTTATTTGCTCCATAAAGACTCCACAATGTACTGATAAGAATAGCAAAACAAATATTTTGATATCGATTTTCCTTCCTGGTGTTTTGATGTACCAAAAGTGTCAAATTTCAGTTCTGGTGGGGTACAAAACCGCAAGACCAAAAACAGGAAACTGGGAATGACTGTAACGTCATTTCAGGACTTGAAGCTTTGCGGGAAAACAGATTTCTCTGACATTTTCTTATTTTCTTATAAACAGTGCACTTTTGTACCATTTTTTGGTGAATTTATTAGCTCACAATCAGAAATGACTGAGAAAATCGATATCAAAGTGACCAACAAAGGCAGTGCTTTGGTTGTTTGGTGGGCCGACTTCTACCAAAAAAAGCTTTGCAGCAACTTTCTGACACCTCAATTTACAATGTATGCTTAAGTCAATAAAGATTTCACTTCCACTAACCAACTAATTGTCAAGAGCACTATTAACGATCTTTATAGTCAAACAAGAATTGCCGGCTACTGCTACATGTACCAATGTTGTCAATACTGTTCCTAGAACTTTCAACAAACCAAGTCAACTATCGCTGAACAGATCAATAGTTAACAAAATTAATCCTTTAATCTTCATTGTAAAGAGACAGCATCCTTTCAATCAATGGCTTATTATATGTAACTTATAGACATTGGTACTATAGTATTTCCACAATGAACCCTCCATTTTTAACGAACAAATTTGGCCGATCCCTAGCAACTTCATTAAATCAAGGTTCCACTGTAACTGCAAAAACAAAAATATATATATTTGTCTAATTTCTAAGTTAAATTAGCTTTCACAGTCTCATCAACTATCACCCCATAGAAATCTTGAGCTTATAAATAGGAAATGATGACAGGAGAAATTTGGATTCTTGATTTCAAGTAGCTAAGTGTATATGAAGGTTGGGTGATTAACCCAAGTCTTACCTATACTAGAAGAGCTTGTTGACTTTCTCTCTTCTTCCACAAGGGCTGTGGATGCTTCACTTACATCACCACCTACATCTCTCCCCTCCCCCACAATACCAGTTGATGCCTGGCTATAGTTATCACTGGATTCATGCACACTATCCCCACTCCCATGACCGGTGTCTGGACCTGACAGTGGTGCATCTCGCACCACCTGCACCACTAACTTCTGTCCTTTCCACTGGTCATTATTAGCGACAACAGCTTCGGGGCGAATCAACCTTGGAATAGCATCACTTGATGACAATGATGATGCTTCCTCTGAATGACCTGATTCTTCCTCATTTGTACTGGGATCCTGGCCATTGTTCTCATTGTCATCATCATCACCACCACCACCCCTATCACCTCCACCACCAGCATCTCCACCCCCACCTTCACCACCACCACCCCCACCATTATCCCCATCACCACCTCTGTCATCACCACCACCTCCACCACTACTATCACCTCCCTCCCCCTGCTGGTCCCCATCTCTCTGTTGCCGACTGGGATCCCCTTCTTCCTTTCCGTAACCCTCTCCACCCGCCGCAGGACAAGTTACAGCAACAGAATGTCGAGGTACTGACGAACCAATCCTCGAATTATCAGCTGGATTGTTAGTTCTGTTCGGCAATCGAAAGATCGGCAGCTGTTTCAGCTGTTTCAGATACTGATCGCCGTCCGATCGGCCCAGTTGCTGCGATTCCTCGGCCTGAGAATTCTCTACTAAAAAGCAAGGAGGGCTAACATCAAGTTCGTCTGGACTGAGATCCATTCTACGTTCACGAACATAACAATAACAATGAAAACAATTTCTTCATGGAATCAAACGAAACCGCGCTTTATCCGTCTGGGCTCGTAACATCCCATGGCTCCTTGCAAACTCAATATTTTTGCTCGCGAAGACTTTTGGGAAGGCCTCTTTCCAAGATGGCGTTTCGCGTGGCACTTCGGAGATTTGGTGAGCAATGATGTTATATTGCCGTTACCGCAATTGGTTATCTTTTTCTTGTAAAGATGTTTCTCGTTATCAACTATAGTAGGAAATCCATTTGTTGTTTAACTGGCTGGCTATTAGCTTAATTTTCTTGCAAAATACATGTACATGTCTTCACTGACTGGAACTTAACCTAGAGTTTCCTAATCGATAGTATACTCAAAGACAGGGCTCGAAATAATTTCCGGAGAGTCTCCGGACACGATGACCGGCCAAATTCGTTTTAGCTCGGTCACATACCGTTTCTGGCCGGTCCAATTATATAAAATAAATACAGGGGCCCATGAACCAAAACTGGCATTATATTTTTCCAAAAAACGTTGTTGTTTAGAGCTTATAGCACTTTAAAGCACTCATTGTCAACAACAAAAGTAAATTGCAGCAGCAAAATGAAAATAAGCTTATGTGTGTTAATGGATACACTGTCTGTAAGAGTAAAGACTAACCCGCCACACGTTAAATATCGTTATCGTACACATTAAATTTGTAAATAAGTAAATGCACAGTAAATGCCTCCAAATATAATGATTTCTGGTGTACGTATCACGGTGTGAGATCTTGATCCTAAAACTCCGCCTGTAATCCATGTTACTCCTCATTACAATAAAAGAAAAATTTGCATTAATCGAGAAAAGCTTAGTAACTAGGCATTTTAACTCGGGTGCTCAAGAAATATGGTAAAATTAGAAAGTCTGGAAAGGGAACCGATTGGAAAAAAATATATGAACCATAACTAGTCTATTCATTATTTTTAACTTTGTGACCGGAAGTGCGTGAACCCCGATGTCTGTTTTCAACGCCCGAATTGTAAACAACGGTTCTTGTTGCATTTCACCCAGGATTTCAGATCAAAGTACCGCAAATGACAATACACAGCAACTTGCTACAACTGAAACAACTGAACAGCACGGAAATTTTAATTTATTTCATTTTCAAAACGATCAAATGTGACCGGTCAACATGACCGGCAAGACGAAAGGTTGACCGGTCAACCCCCAAATCAGTTCGGACATTGTCCGTTGACCGGCCGTTATTTCGAGCCCTGCAAAGAAGATACCTTTGAAGGGTAACTGTACCTATAGCTAGAAGTACATAGACACTAGGAATTTTTCTATTATGTTTTGGTTGGCTTGTTTAATTTATTACCTTTCCTCGTAAATAAAACCGTCATTGTTGACGTATGTTTCCAAAAGCTGCTGAACAAAATGAATTGTTTTGCTATTTCTGCCACAGTTACAGCAATGATGAAACAATGTTTAGCTTATGCATTTGTAGTTTTTTGCTCAGGAGATACGTATTAACCTCTTAAATTCTACCAACACTGATAACTCGACAATTTACGGCAGATGGCATCTCTCTAAATTCCCTTTGACATGTATGAACTAATGCAGGAACTGGAACTAATGGGTAAACACTACAGCTGTGTAACAGAGGGAGACTGGATAGCCTGCAAGCCACATCAATGCCGCTCAACTTGTGATTGCCTAGTACAGTGTAGCTTTTAGTATGACACCCCATGAACTGTTTTGTCCAGCTTGTCTTGTAAAACTAGAAGACAACAAGCACAGACATAGCTTGTTGTAACAGCACCTTGTAGATCCAGTAAATGTTTTATCGTCTTATCTTCATGCTAATCAATCAGCAACAGGCTAACTTCAGCCCACCAATTAATTGATGCTACTCAGAGATCCTATTTGGTTATACTGTATGTACGTTTTAAAAGGCAAGAGTTAATTTTAAATTGTCTGCTCGCGATCTTATTATTCCTAAAGGACTCAGCTTAGAGCAAGTTGGAATTCGTCACAACTATACTGGTACCAGGAAAAATCTTTTGATTGATAAAAATACCAAGCTTATTTGTCAGGGATTACTTGAAAACAGGTGAGATGGAATTTACTTAAAGGACAAAATACCAGCTCTCCCATTTGTTGCATAGCACAGTTTACCTGAAGGGGAGAATTAGATCCCATGTTCAGTGGTGTGGAATTTATGTTACACTTTAGTGTATACAATGTAGATCCCTGGATGTTGTGTCGAGAACATTTTTATACAGCACTGATTTTCTATTAGATATAATACAAAGTTAAAGTAAATCCAAGCAGTTAATGACTAAGTTAAAAGTTGCATGGTTAACAATTTTGTTCTGAATCTTGTTTCTTATACATTTCTTTCTGCAAATTTGAATTATAGTATTTTGTGATCTTTTATGCTGTAGTGGTGGAGGTGGTGAGTGGTGACAGAGGTGGTGATGGGGATAATGGTGGGGGTGGTGGTGGTGAAGGTGGGGGTGGAGATGCTGGTGGTGGAGGTGATAGGGGTGGTGGTGGTGATGATGATGACAATGAGAACAATGGCCAGGATCCCAGTACAAATGAGGAAGAATCAGGTCATTCAGAGGAAGCATCATCATTGTCATCAAGTGATGCTATTCCAAGGTTGATTCGCCCCGAAGCTGTTGTCGCTAATAATGACCAGTGGAAAGGACAGAAGTTAGTGGTGCAGGTGGTGCGAGATGCACCACTGTCAGGTCCAGACACCGGTCATGGGAGTGGGGATAGTGTGCATGAATCCAGTGATAACTATAGCCAGGCATCAACTGGTATTGTGGGGGAGGGGAGAGATGTAGGTGGTGATGTAAGTGAAGCATCCACAGCCCTTGTGGAAGAAGAGAGAAAGTCAACAAGCTCTTCTAGTATAGGTAAGACTTGGGTTAATCACCCAACCTTCATATACACTTAGCTACTTGAAATCAAGAATCCAAATTTCTCCTGTCATCATTTCCTATTTATAAGCTCAAGATTTCTATGGGGTGATAGGTGATGAGACTGTGAAAGCTAATTTAACTTAGAAATTAGACAAATATATATTTTTTTGTTTTTGCAGTTACAGTGGAACCTTGATTTAATGAAGTTGCTAGGGATCGGCCAAATTTGTTCGTTAAAAATGGAGGGTTCATTGTGGAAATACTATAGTACCAATGTCTATAAGTTTACATATAATAAGCCATTGATTGAAAGGATGCTGTCTCTTTACAATGAAGATTAAAGGATTAATTTTGTTAACTATTGATCTGTTCAGCGATAGTTGACTTGGTTTGTTGAAAGTTCTAGGAACAGTATTGACAACATTGGTACATGTAGCAGTAGCCGGCAATTCTTGTTTGACTATAAAGATCGTTAATAGTGCTCTTGACAATTAGTTGGTTAGTGGAAGTGAAATCTTTATTGACTTAAGCATACATTGTAAATTGAGGTGTCAGAAAGTTGCTGCAAAGCTTTTTTTTGGTAGAAGTCGGCCCACCAAACAACCAAAGCACTGCCTTTGTTGGTCACTTTGATATCGATTTTCTCAGTCATTTCTGATTGTGAGCTAATAAATTCACCAAAAAATGGTACAAAAGTGCACTGTTTATAAGAAAATAAGAAAATGTCAGAGAAATCTGTTTTCCCGCAAAGCTTCAAGTCCTGAAATGACGTTACAGTCATTCCCAGTTTCCTGTTTTTGGTCTTGCGGTTTTGTACCCCACCAGAACTGAATTTGACACTTTTGGTACATCAAAACCCAGGAAGGAAAATCGATATCAAAATATTTGTTTTGCTATTCTTATCAGTACATTGTGGAGTCTTTATGGAGCAAATAAAATAATCTGTTATATACACTTTTGCATAGGGCATTCTAAATCTGAGCAAGGATCGACTGTCAGCAGTAGCAGTTACCATGGAGATCTGTCAAGTTTATCGAGTGGAAGCAGCCTCCCTGTATCCCCAGAAGTGCGTAAACACCTTCCACTTCATCCAATGCTTCGGACGCAGTCAACAAGTGATAGCAGCAGCACCAGTGCTAGCAGCAAAGATCAGGAGAAAATACACAGCAAAGTCACTGGCTACAAGTTGCTTAGTGTGCAGGAGGAGCAAAGTGATCAGGAAGAATCTGAGGTATGTTCTTCACAAGAAGACTTGTTTGCTTCCTCTCAAGGCCACCAGGAAAGAGGAAAGGGATCAAATCAGACAGCAGATGACTTCTTGGCACACCAATCACCTCCAGTGGATAGACAAAGCAGATCTCTCCACGAGAAATCACTCTACAAGAAAGTGCTCACTACTAAGCAGCGGACGTCAACACCAGTTGAAGGTGGTCACTTTCTTTATACCCCTCCCTCCCAGGGGACACCAATTGAGAATATTGCATTTAAGAGCTTGCAGTTCTCTGGGGAGCCAAGTGTCAGAGACACTTCATCCTCATCATCTGATAAGATGTCGCCTTCACCAGAAGTGTACAACTCAATTCCAGCTTTGGATCCATCCTCTCCCACAGCTAGTGAAGAGGAACAAGCAGAAGAGAAAACTAGCAGGTAATGAAAGAAAGAACTATTAAATCATGTTTACTATGTACAATTGTATCGACTTTCAAATGCATGCCAAAAAATATCAGGCAATTACAACATGTAATTCAGTTTGGTTTTACTACCGTTTTGAGATCCACAAAGTAGTCTGATTGGTAACTGATTGGTGTGGTTTTGGTATGTCTTTTCCTCACTATATTAAAAAAATGCTCTTACTTAGACAGAGCAAGGTGACCTCTAGAAAAACCGCCAGGCTTTAAGGGAGGTCACCTTAATCTCAGTGGCCAGTTCCCTCTGTGAGATACAATAATTGCAGGGAATCATGTAATTGTATTCACCATCCTGGACTGGATGAACTACCATGATTCCCAGCAAGCATGTCTCATCATAATTATAATAACAATAGCAATAACAATAACAATAAGAACAACAACAACAACAACAATAAGAATAACAACAACAACAACAATAGCAATAGCAATAGCAATAACAATTACATGTAACAATAATGCTAATAACAATAATAATAATAATAATTATAATAAAAATAACAACAACATTATTTAATATATAGTAATTTATACAAAAGTTCTAAAGCGCTACACAGTGGAAGAAGAAAATAGAACAAAAAACTTACATTACCTGTAAGAAATAAAATAACGTTTAAAAAGATAACTTTTCAGAGATGACTTAAAAGCAATTTGACACTGGGGCTACACCTAATAATGCTAGGAAGACAGTTCCATAACTTAGGGGCACATACAGAAAATGCTCGTTCTCTATAAGTTTTAGAAACGTTTTCCCCTCATAGAGGAAAGAAGCCATGCAGTAAACAGTTACATGTACGAGCCCAGGGTTATTTTCAGATGTCTTAGTTATAAAGTATACCAGCACTAGACAATTTACTGACGAAAACAACCAGCTATACAGGAGGGGAAGGCAATCTGGGGAGTGGGCATGAAATCCATAGGTCACAGGCTTAAGTCAAGCTCTACATGTTTCAACAAGCTGTGCTTGATTTACACTGGACCCTATTTTAACTTCTCAACCTTGCTTGTAAACTGCAGACTGGATGTGGTCCTTTAATAGCTAGTTTTTTGACGTAATAAAGGAGTACAGTGTACATGAGGTTAAGGGCCTTTAAATGTCATGGGAAAATGGATTGTGAGGTTTCAGCTGTTGTATTCCATTTACGGCAGGTAGCTGAAATTCAGTCTTAGTTCAAGCATACATAACAATTAAGTTCCTTTAGAATACATAATAACAGTTAACTCAGACTTACTATTTATCCACAAAATGAAGTTGCAACCTCTAGCTTTTAATTTTTTTTTCACTACAGGGTAGAATAAAGAAGAAATGGCAAAACATTTTGTTATTTTGTTATCAAACATGTATTGTTATTTAAAATTTAACCAGTCTGCAAATTTGTTTTTTGATTTTTCAGACCAGTTGAAATTATTAATTCCTCAACAGTTGTTTCACAGTTTGTGATCATAATAAGTCAACAGTAAGAGAAACAAAAATAAAATGACACTGATGCATCAATTTTCAAACAAAACTTGATGATCTATTTTTTATTGAAAATTGAAAACCTGGGCATCATACATACTATGTACTATGAACATTTATTGGGATTACACTGTAGTGCAACATTTTATAAATAGTTAACATCTGCAATTATATCTTTTCAATTTATTCAGTTCGTGTGGGAAGATAAAAACACTGAAAAGGCTTCTTCTCAAAAGCAGACTCAAGAGGATCGTGAGGTAGCTCAATCAGGAGGTGACAACTTGAGTGCTGATCGGGAACTCTCAGAAATATCAAGAGCTGCAGCAGCATTATTACAGTCGTTTGATTTATCACAAAACCAAGAGAAACATTTTGAAAAGCCAGCACCCCTCAAACACAAGGAGACATCAGATGACGAGGAAGTGGTGCTACCTCATTGGCAACAAAAGCAGCAGCAAGAGGTAAACCAGCAAGGCAGTGGTGCCGACGGGAAGAAATCATCATCAAATACCGGTACCAGTTCCTCACAAGGGTCTTCAGAGGATAATCAATTTAGGGGTGAGCCACAACGTCAGGTGCAGCAGTGGCAGTCAGTTGTCAGTACACTTGTTACCAGCAGTTCAGGATCTCAAGGCACAAAGGCAGAAGCTATGACACATGCATCTAGTTCCAACAAAGAACAGTCTGTACAAAGAGTGGATTTGAGCTTTCTGGAGAACAGTGAAGCTATGCCTCTTATTTCTAAGGCAGAATGCCCCAAGGAAGCATCACAAGGGAACCAGTTGTCACTTTCTCCATCATCTCTTTTAGTGGATCCCTTTAACCCAGATGATGGAAAGGGTAACGGAACAGAGGAAAGTCCTGTGTTAATCCCAGGTCTCACACAACCTGAGATGAGTGAAGATATGTTCTGTCCAGTTGTTACACAAGAAAAGCAGGATGTTTCAGGTTGTTATAATTGTTGTAACGTTTTTGTCTGTATCATGAAATTGCAAATCTCATGGGACTTAGGTTCTACAAATCTTGTGAAAGTCTCCCAAAAGAAGTGTCACAAAATATCACCCATCCAACACTAGTACAGGGCAACCCCACCTCACAGTCATTCTATTTATACAGCCACCCCATTAGTAGGGCCACTATTCTGGCCCAAACAAAAGCTCATTCAGTCATTTTCTCATTCCAAGAACCTCTTAAATAGGGGTACCCCATAATACAACCACATCTATGTGGCCCATTGGTGACTGGATTACCGGTAATTAGGTTTCTCATTATTAAGTTATTGGAAAATTCTATATGTAATATCATGATGATTTCAATCTGAGTGAAGGGAGGTGATCAAACATGTACATCCTAGATCTACATGTAGATGACCACTCCTGCCCTCTTGTTGAATGTAGTAAAGCACCTCCTCTTTGGTGAGGGGTGGGTGCGTGGCAATCAGCGTACTGTTTGCAAAAGAATAGGAAAATCATCAACTGGGCGCAGTGTCTTAAATTTATGTACTTATAGAGGAGAATCAAAAGTTGTCAGACGGTTCTAGGGTCTGGTAAGAGTGAGCAGTAATGGTAAATTTGTAATGTTGTAACAGATGAACCAGCTGATCAGCCAATGGTAGAAGAAGAAAACATGGCTGAAGATTCTCAGGACATGGTAGTCCCATTCTCTCTACATCTGACCCAGTCACAAACAGACATGGACAGCCAGGCACCATCTGCAATGGAGTTGATTGACAAGGTAATTTTCCTGAGACAATTAAAATTGTATCCTGAGTCCACTTTACCCATGTAGTGAAGTCTTAAGCAATATGCATATGGTCTAAGGACAGTTTACTACAAATATAGTCTCCTCCACAGCCGTTTTTTGGGATGTCATGCAATCCGTAACATCCCAAAAAACGACTGTGAAGGAGACTACTACAAATAGGACTTAAACAGCTGTTGAAAGTGTCCAATAGTTAGCATAAACAAGACGTTTTGGGTTCAGCTCTTCAGTGAGCTGAAAATGAAAGTATGTTGAAAATATAAGAATGGCAAAGAGAAATTTGATGCTGGATGTAACCTATGATAGGCTAGGATCCCATCCAGTCCGGAAATTGAAAACACTGTAAGTCACTTCATGCTGTTGACACAGGAATAACCTTCGGTAGTACAGGACACTTGGTCTAGTACTGACCAAAGACTGTTTAAAGTTTAAAAAAGAGTTGCTTTGTAGATTGTACTAAAATATATATACAGCTTGTCATTTCAACTCTCGAACATGCAACCCGTTTTGCTAGACATGTAGTTTTGCTTTCACAGGAAGCGCACCTGGAAGTGATTGTTGTTGAGCCAGTAGATGACGCCAGAGAGGACAAGCCTACTGAAACAACTCCAAAAGAAGAGGTGGTGGCTTTGACAAAACAAGACTCAAGCAGTCAGTCGATCTTGGCTCCGCTGGTGCGGCCACAATCTAAAGTGTTGCATGCTCCAGAGGATGAAAACAGAAAGCTAAATCCAGAAAAGCAGAATGTTGAGATGTCTGGCAATCTTCCTGAAAATCTTGCAGATAGAGGTGATCTGGCCATTGACAATGTCCCCAATTCTGAAGATCCCCACCCTTCTACTGATCAAGTGACTGTCAAAACCCCACCTGAAAATCTCCTGTTGGCTGAAAACTCTGGAGGAGGTGCTCCTAGCGAGGAAAGTGGGCGTGTCGAACTTGAAAAAGAGCAGTTAAGTACACCTGAAAAGGAAGTTCCCGCAGGAAAACTGAAGAAACAGCGGCTTCCGGTGGCAGTATTTTCAGAAACATCTAGTGAATCTGCCACCGGAGCTTTTCATTTTTCCTTCCCAAAGGAACCGTTGAAACCGGTAACATCTACCACCCCACCCCCCATAAAACCTGTTCGTTACGATACTCCAGACTCAGAGGAGAGGAGCTGTATACGCAGTATTATCCCAGATGTAGTTCTGCCAGTGGTAACAGAGACGCCTGGCATGTCCAGTCAAGGTATCTCGCTCTCTTTCTTTATGTAGCATAACCCACAGATCGTTATGTATCAGGTGAATTTGTTATCTTGTTGGCTACGAACGGGCCATCTGTTTTCGACAAAAGGCACCGGGAGCGTATCAGGTTTTTTTTTTTTTTTATCAGATTGGTTTCATGTTTCTGTGGAGTTAGACAGGGTTAGATAGGTCGGTCTTAGACAGCCCACTCTAGGTTTCTACGTCAGCAGAAACCTCGAGCTTCCCTTATAATGGTTGATGATTATACCGTCCGACCTTAGAGACGTTATTGGTAACCTGCGATCAGGCGTTTTTTTTTATCTAAATACAGGGAAGGAGGGTATGATCGCAGGTTACGTTATTGGCAGATGGTCAAATTCTCTAACTTTACATTACCATCTGTGATTTTTATTGGCTTTCTATCATTTTTTTTTTCTTCCATGGTTTCAACCTCCATTTTAGAAGTTTCACTTGATTTTTAAGAGGTGCTGTTCGAATTTGGGGAAAATTGTAATTAATTAGCGTATTTTTTTAAGAGAAGAAGTTTGCTCGACGTTTTTACCAAAAAAATTGAGATGAAACATTACTTCGTGTCCTAAACTCAAGAAAACACCCCCTTTAGACTTCTTTAGACCACTTTCTTGTGTCATAGAATCGCCCAAGATGGCATGACGCGTAGGTTTTGTTATTGTTTGTGTTTATCTATTTTACATAAATTTCGTAAATTTTTACCACTCGTTTATGCAAAATTATTTTCTTTGTAGCCCCATTAGGTTCTTTGGATCAGATAAGGCCCCAGTCCCTCACGGTGTCTATGCCGCGTCACGGTTCACCACTCAGTGACTCAGAAAGTTCAGAACCAGTCTTCCACTTCGAGCCTTCGCTTTCTCCGATTTCCACGACGCCAGGCACCTCAGGCCTTCTCCAGCCCAGTGCCCCTGAGCCCCCGCGAACAATATTCAGCCACGCTCGAGAGGCCATCGCCAAAAGTAAGAAAAGAGAAGTACATGTGGAAAGCGACAACGATCCGTTTGCGTTTACCGCGGAAGATGAGGCGCCTGAACCAGTTAGAAAAAAGCCAAGAAGGGGATGTTCTCGCGGGACGCAAGGAAAAGAGATTAGGTCGAGAAAGGAAGTCCAGGAAGATGGCAGTACTAAAACTCGTGGTGCATCAACTTGTAGAATTGTTGAAGATCCGAGCTTGTCCAGTGACCAATCAGTTGAGGATCGCAAAGAAGAAGAAGAAGAAACATCAAAACCTACTTCTTTGCAAGAAGGGTTATTCGGTAAACGTGGGCGTCAAGAAAGCGGTGAATCATCTGAAAGCGAAGCATCAGTAGACAGGTCAAAACGGGCGCGAAAGGAGGAGGAAGAGCCGAAAAAATATCAACAAATAACCCACATGCGTACCATTACCACAGTAACAACTCAAGTCAAACGAGTGGTTACTGTCAGCGTCGTCGGTAAGGAGTCCGAAGAAGTGGTCGAGGTCTTAACCTGGGAAGAAGACTTGGCACCACAAATCGAAAACAAAGAGGAAGAGGAGGAACAGGTCCATGATCTTCTCGATGGCTCACGTCTGACGCTGTCTTCAAAGTCAACAAAACAACAAGAGCACCAACAGCAAAGCAGAAGCTCTCCTCGAATTAAGAATGGCAAATCACCAGTTACCACTAGGTCTGCGTCTAAATCGGTTGGAAGGACGTCCGCTCAGCGACTGCCTATGGCAACCTCTGAGAAGAGTGGTACTGATAGAGGCTCGGAAGAATCAGGCATTGCAGTAGGCGACGACCATCAGAGAAGGAATGAGCCCACAGTTGAAACCCCGGCAATAACTAGGCAGGCCACCATGCCTGTTGTGCAAGAGGAAGCAGATCTTAAACGCAGCTCATCAAGTGATTCATCTCTGACACCTGGAACCCGTGTGTTGGCCAAGTGGCTGGACAGTTACTTTTATCCAGGAGTAATCACTACAAAGCAGTACAAGAACGGGCGGTACTTAGTCACATTTGATGACGGTGATAAACGAAGGATTCCGCGAGAAAATCTCATCATCAAAGATTTGCTTCCTGCGGGGCAAAGTGTCATGGCTCAAGGGGAAGTCGAGGAAGACTTTTACGAGGAAGGAATCATCGTCGGCCATTTTCGAGAAGGAACTTCACGCGGTTACGAGATACAGACCCAGAGTGGCGCAATTAGCCGGTATCCTCAGAGCAGAGTTATTTTATCAGAACAGCAAGCTTCGGTAATTTTATCGAGCGAGAGTTCTGTTAATCTTACGAGTGGTTCAAGCGTCAGCATAGGAACTCATAGTTTAAGAAAGAACGTATGTGCTTCAAGTAGCGGGGTAAGCGCGCACAACATCACGAAGTCGGGTAGTACTAGTTCTAAACGCACAAGTGACTCTTCAAGTGAGGAAAAGGCTCGTGGAAAGAATGCCGCTCGTGCCTCAACACACGAGAGCCCTAAACTAACCAAAGCTGCGTCTGCGAGCACCGACATGACTCCAAAATCAACTCACAAATCGTCACATGTTAAGCTTAAAGCACATGCGCGACGAGCGGGACAAAGAATAACTGAAAGTGAATCAAGTTCGGATGAACAACACGCTGCCAATGCGAAAAAAAGACGACCAGTTAAGAGAGGGCTGTCGTCGTTATACAGCGCAAAATCCCCTGCAAAGTCGGCGGTCAATGAACCGTTCGCTGCTCCGGCGCGACGTTCGCCGCGTAAACAGATGAGCGGAAAAGAAGACACCGTTGAGACACCTTGTCTACCTGGCAACAGAAACATATTTGCGGGGTTAGCTTTTCTAGTGACAGGTGTAGGCAGGGACAAAAACGAGCCCGACGAATCGGATAGCGAATCAGAGAGAACCGAGTTTAATCGCGACCATCTTAAGCGCCAGATCGAGGCAGGAGGCGGCGTCGTACTGTCGTCATTTACTCAATCGCAGATCTCTGCCGCGGATTGCTTCCTGATCTCCCACACACACCAGCGGACTCAAAAATATTTCCAGTCTCTGGCCTCTGGAATTCCTTGTGTGTCGCACATGTGGATTAATGACTCTTGCACGTGTGATCGTCGTCTGGACTACAAGAGATATCTGCTTCCTGCGGGGGAAAGCTTAGAGGAAGGTGGGATTGTGGAGTGTCGGCCACGCAGAAACATCTTAGGCGATATGCGGGTGAGTGAATTTCTGCTAATAATTAAACTCGCGGAAACGCGGCAACATTGCAAATAATCTATAGTTACACCAACTGTTTCAAGTAATAGTTTCACGTGACGTTATACGCAGTAATGATGGCGAGCATGTGCACAATGTTTCACCTTGTGTTCGGATCATAAGCATAGCATAGCACCAACCAATTCGATATCTAAGGCCTCGTCAACTCTACGCCGGAGGAATTTGAAGACGCAGCTTTATTTTTGCAGTTAGGCCTGCCTTCCTCACTAACGGAGCTTTTCGAAAACGCGCTTCAAACCTTAGAAATTTGAATGCGCCGGCATTGTGTTTTAGTGCTGACGGAAAATATTTTGAAAACGAGGCTTCTCGATAACAAAGGCATCATGACAATTGTGTGATTTCCTTGAATGAGTTTTCCTGAAACGCAAATCCAAACTGACCAGCGTAGTGTGGTGGGAAAGCATTTGATGTGTTTTCAGAGTGAAACATCCGTCTTCAAATTCCTCCGACGTAGGAGCCTAACCTACTTAAGTAAACAGTTCAGCTCATACGTACATAGTTTTGAGTGAAAGTGGTTTTGTTGTTTCTTTGCGCGCTTTTGTTTTTCAAACTCTTTCTCACGGTTGCTTTTCTCTCCGTCACTTTTGAGAACGGAAAGGGGTAAGAAAAGAAGGGATCGAGACTCGAACGAAGTAGTAGACGTCCTACTGCTGAAAGTTAACTGAGCCCTCCCTACGATCATCATCATTGGGTGATGTCAGCTCTCGAAAGGTCTCACATGAATGGCTTGCAACCCTTGGGGAGTACAATAGAGCAAACAATAGAAACAATGCCCCTAGCCCTAAAACAATAACAGCTGCTACAATGATAAAACAAAAGCAGCTTGCGAGAGCTGCTACATTACTGATCATCATTGGCGCCAACTTTCCAGAGTACACTCTGGTACTCCCACCCG
>JAHPZR010048322.1:0-25858 GCA_019787425.1 Platygyra sinensis
CTCCCTAGGGCAAATAAAACTCACTAACTTCCTAGAGAAACAACAACTTGAACTTTGGACTCGCACGTGACCACGTTGTGCACCTTGAAACCGCGGGAAATTTGTGTACCAGTCGGAATGATGTTAAAAAGCCATTGAAGTAGGACAACGTTTCTCATTAGAGACGGTATCCATTATTCAAGAAAAGGGATTTATAGTCGCAAAAACATATCATGCAGATTAACAAAAGGGCAAATATGAATGTTTTGTGTCTCCAAGCTTTTGGTTTGGCGCCAAAAATGGGTTGCCCACTTTCGTCAACTCGCTCGTCGATCGCCGTCCACAGGTAGAAAAGCATTTGTGAAATTTACAACAAAATATGCTGTTCCTGATCAAATCAAACTCAAAATGCTCGAGTTAAGCATTAGAAGACGCCAAAGCAACTTTTGTACTGTCTATATTTTTTGTTAGCTGAGAAGAAAAAGACCGTTATCGTGATTTTTCGATAGGATAGGTTGGTTTTGGCAGCCGCTCAATTTTGCGAGTGCAGCCAGTGTATGCAATGGCGTCAAGCAAATCATTTTTTGAGTCGGGAGGTATAACAAAACACTTAATGACTGGCCCCGCGGGAAACAGTGAGTTTTGTTTCCCCTCGACCGCATTGAGGGTCTCGGGGAAACAAAACTCACTGTTTCCCTTGTGGCCAGTCATTAAGTGCTTATTAAACAATTTTTTTCAAGGTTCAAGGTTCAAGGTTCATTTACTCACGAATCTCTTAAGTCATTTACTTTGTTTATCACTGTCAAAGCTATCACGAAACTGAATCTGAGACATCGCAATAAATTTGAAATTGAATTTCAAAAAATAGCCGTCGTAGTTCTCGTTCTTCAGACAACGCAGAATTGGTCATTTCACGTTGTTGTTTTGCAGAGGACGGCAAAAAAAAAGGTATCAAGAATTATAATGCACGTGCAAAGCCATTGTTTTGCTCATGAATCCTTTTGTTTGGTGACGTTCTCGTTGCCGCCGCGGCTTTCTTAAACTCCCTAGTAACTATTCTACAACGGTTAAAATATCAATCATAGAACAACAAAACCTTACCTGTGGAACAAATCCAGTAATGTTTCTATAAACACCCAAGTCGTTTACTTCGTTGTTGTTAATGTAAAGACGACCACCGCGTTTCTGAGAACAAGGAAACTGCATTATTTCTCCTCTAAAAATGACCCGAACTGCACACCTGACAAGATAAATTCTTCGGAAATACAGTTTAAAGAATTCCAATCACAAGCTCGACTATTATTTGATGTATTTTGTTTCTCCATTTTCATTGAACCACGACAGCCCATCGCGTGACCTAGATGTAATTGCCTACAAATAATGGTCTGTCCATGTATAGTAAGGTTTAAATGTGTTTTGCTGAAAAAAATATTGTGCTCATGCGCAAATCAAATGTTATTATTTTATTTTTTTTAATATCAGATCCTATTTTATGCTTCAAAGGTTTTGACGCCATGGACAAACCCCGATATTTTGGTCAAATCATTAAGAGTTTCCGTGGAAGGGGAGGGTGGGTAACAGAAAGGATTTCTATCAGGACTCTTGTGTTCCAAAACTGGGTGTGGGATTGAAAAAGTTCAAGTAACATATCAAACACGAGAGACAGTGTTCCATCGGGATATTAAAACATCGGGAAGAGAGTTGAAATTACGACGCGCAGCGGAGTATTTTGACAAAACTCGAGGTGTTTAGATAGCCGGTGGACCACAGTTTCTCAAATGTTTGATATATCTTCTCAACAGAAACCATAACTAAGGAGTAAACGGAGAAGTAAAATCGTCAAAATCTATGCTAAGTAAGACCGGGTATTTAAACCTCCTTCACGGTTGTGATTTTCTCTGTTTTGACTTTATGAATTATTAATAAGTTTGAGAAGTTTGATTAAGAAAACCACATGGTGACTGATCTTGAACACAAAATTAATACTGCAAAGGAAACGAACAACACCATAACCCCATCGTCGATCTTACCCCATAATATGCCTTTCCACACAGCGTGTTAAGTAGGGTCGTTTTTCCGGATCCCGAGGGACCCATGACAGCGGTTACTTCCCCAGGAAGCAACTGACCCGTAACGCCTTGAAGAACATCCTTCTTTGTCTGTTGAATATAATTACACCAAAGAAGAGGATAGGTCCGCATTAGTGTGCAAACAAGATGAAAAGAATAGTTGTAACCTAAAGGTTAATTTGTCGGCTCGACTTGACGTAAACTCGCTCTGAAAATTCTGCGCGGCAATAAAAATCAGATAAACGTCATTCTGTTGAAAACCAAAAGATTTTACCAATCTACCCGATTTTCATCAAGCAAATACATCTGGTCGGCAAACTGTTGCGTGTTAATTGGCTGGCTGAAATGGGCGAGTTAATACAGCCGGCAAATCGTACCGCTAATGTTAGACGTAAAATACCGCTACAACGTAAAGTCATATATGGGACCGACCTAGCCCGGTAAATAACATATTTATTTTTTCCTGCAGTAAATTGTTTTTACAGATTACTAATGGGTTTGTTTACGCAACTCTTGTTATTGAATGTTTTGAATCGGCTTTTGCGCCGTCTACTAACGATTTGTGAAAAATCTTGGCAACGAGCGAATAATTCAGATAGTAGACAAAGAAAGATGTATTAAAGAACATATAATTTTTGAATTACTTTATGTTAATTGCATTTATTTAACCAGTTAAGTTCTCCAAAATTGTTTTTCCGGTGTGAAACTTCGTGCGAAGTTTGAAGTTTTACTACAATTCAAAACAATTTCTGTCAGTCGTCACTTTTAAAATCTTGAAATCAGACTTTTCTACCGTAGATTGAATAGCAGAAGGCGAGAAAATTCGTTAAGTGTATTCTACAGAAATTCTCCTGAATACAGCAACAATCAGAAAGGTAAACTAGAATGAAATTGACTCATATTCTACGGCGAGGGAAACACAGGATTAAGCGCCATTACAGCGCCAAGCTACAAACAACCAAGCAAACCTTCACAACTTCAAAACACTTAACTGAATTTACTTACAGTGACTTTCCTTGCCATTTTAAAGAGAACAGAGATAAACTTGTGTTGACTAACCGTCGATGGATGTGTAAAGTAGGCAAAAGATTGACGATTACCGCTAACTTTTAGGAGCGAAATTTAGGCAGCGGGAAAAAAATCCGGCCCGTGGGCCGTATCGTATAAAGCTGGACCGGTCACGTGCGCAAGAGTAGCCAATCAAATTCCAGGATTTAGGATTCCGGCCCGCTAAGATGCTTGAGAAAAAAATAAAGTAACTTATTTCAACTCGGGTTGATGAGGCTGATTAGGCCCCTAGCAATACAGTCATGCTAATACGTCAAGAAAGATATTAAGATATATTTAAAATAAAAAAAAGCAATTTACGACTGACATTTTAACTACATCAATAAATGAACAATAAACAGTCCTAAATCTTAAAATCTAAATATCATGTCAGCAATTTTCATGACCTAACACAATTAAGAGGGATTCCAATCAAAGTTCGAGCAAATACCGAAAAAAAAAAAAACATTTTTACGAAAAAATTTTCTAGTATCAAGGTAACGTTTTGAATACAATTTGAAACATCTCACCCTTTTGATTTCTCTGAGTGACCCCCGGGTAAAATTGTCAAGCATTCGCAAACCGCAAACCTCCCTTATCAAACCTCCTAAATGTCTTAGTTGCAAAAAATGGATACCTTTCTCTCACGGGATCGGCTTGAGAGCTTGACCCCCAACATGCTATGAGATTTTTCGCAACTTTTTTTTTTGCCATTGTTGCTCGAATATGTTCAGAGGAAACCGTCTTAACGTAAATAAAAAATTTCCCTTGTTCGCAAAGATCTGGAGTAAACTTTCATGTTTGGATCCTAAGCCCCTAGGAAAAAGGGGCCTTAACTTTCAATGACCCAGGGACCTTAACATTATAAGACCTAGGGACCCTAACTTCCAATGACGTAGGGACCTTAACTACCTTGGACTTAGGGACCTTGACTTCCCAGGACCTAGGGACCCTATAGGCCCTAGCTTCCCAGGACCTAGAGACCCCCAACTTCTCCTCTGCTGCCAGCGAAATTTTACCTTCTTGAGAACTAGGCTGAGATTTTCAAAGCGGATGGTAATGGTTTGCTTCTTAGGGGATGCTCCTTCTCGATATTTTTCCACCATAGTTAGCCACGAAGTGATTCGCTTTAACGGGTCTTGAACTTTGAATTTTGATATCCGTTGTATCTCACGACATCGCTGAACCACATGACGTTGAAACAGTGACGTGAGTCGTTCTTCGTGGTTGAAGCAGTACATGAGTAACAACATCAGCCCCAGAATTGATAAGATCAATATAATACCAGCTATAGCACTCTCTGGAGCGGAAGAACCCTTCTTGCATATAGAGAGAAACTGAAAAACAACAGGCATGCCATGGATATTAATACATAAAATAATGTCATTGAACTGTCTGGAAGTGTTTCCAACCCATTTTAATCCTAACGATTCCCTTTTACAAACCTCGTTAAGTCACATATAGACCGACCAAAATAAGATACCATAGAGAATCGTTTACCGGGCAATCTTGAGGCTCTACAGTTCCATTCCGACAGAAATGTCCCCCAGTACATGGCTTCTTGACAGTGACTTTTGGGCAATAACTTCCTGCGGGACAGGGAACTGGGCTCTTGGCTCCAGGACATATGAGCATTGAAGACAAATTGGATGCATCAAACAGAGGGATGGACTGGGAAGGACTGCAGCATCTTCCACTTTCACGACATAATTGTGGCGAATTTTCCTATAGATATGGTCAAAGTTCAAAACAAAGTTTCAAAACTGCTTTAGTGATTTGGAAAGCTGACATGTAGGAAGTTATCAAGTATGTAAATACACTAGCGACCTACACTTTCCCCAAGGATAAACGCCTGAATTACCAGCAGTCCACACTCAATAGGCACTTGATTTACCTTCATCAAGTTAATATACCCTGCTCTTTCACTTGCTACTACCGAACCACAAAAGTTTCCGGCTCTAGAATCAAAATTCCTTTCCAAAGCGCGTTGTCGCGGCGCTCATAATAGTGTTCCGAAACTATGTGAAAAGATTTGAATCAGAAACCATCTCGTTTGACAAAAGAGAGGAATGTTTCACTGTTTAGGGACACTAATGCGGCCGTATTGACATTCAGGGCTCAAAGTTAACGACCAGCTGGTCGTATATGCGACTAGATTTTTGGCTGTGCGCCTAAAAAATCATGTGTGGTCGTACCACCGCGCCTTTAAAGCCAAAGTACAATGCGACTTCTCTAGTGCTTACTCACCTGACCATAATAACGTACTCCGATCGATAAATATAAATTTAAACATAGATACAACCCAACCAGGGGCCTGTTTCTCGAAAGCCCCGGTAACTTAACGGGCCCGAAATCATGTTTTGCAATCAAAGTCTCGAGAAAAGTAGGTGTGTTCTGACCTCTAATGAAGTCCATTTTGCTTCTTTAGCTGATAACTTTACTGCACCATTTTCAGAACTTTTGAAACTCCCATCCTTAATGGAAAACAACACAGCTTAAGGTGATTCCTCAGTATTGCACTGCGCATCCCTACTGCGCACGATTTTTGCGTCATTAGCGCGCGCAAATAAGCGCGTGCACGTACACAACGAAAGAAATTTCCCTCAAGGTAAGCTCGATAGCGAAATAAATGTTCGTTTTCTTTTAAACGAGCATGGTGACCTATATTTTTTATTGCATAGTAATAGTCTGCATATTGTCCTCCTTAATTTAAAAGAAAACTAAAAAATTCTATCGGAAGGAAAAAAAGTTATAGACGAAAGAGTGCACGAAACCGTTACTCTGTGATGCAAATTAAGACCGCAAAAATAACAACTCTATGAACGCTTTACGTCCACGTCGTTTCAAAGTGTGATGTTTCCACAAATTTTATATGATATTGTTCTATACGCTCGACACTTTCTACCTGTCAAGTTTTGTCCCGAGTATTACCTTTATAAACTATGTTTTGAGCTACCCCAAAATGTAACATCAACCGATGAATAACGCGCGTGATTAGCACGACTTCAGGCACAAATGAGGTAAGATTGGCCCATCATATCTCTTAAACGAGAATGGTGACCTATCATTTTTATTGTATTTTTCGAAACAGCGTTTGGTAGAGAACATTCAGGGAAAGTTTAAAAAAAAATTCATCGGTAACTTTTATTTCTGAGGTATCACCTTTACGGGCCCGGTAATAACCGGGAGCTTCGAGAAACGGGCCCCAGGTACCAAATAATAAAACTGCACGATTTTCCTTTCATCGCTATGTTTTCTATTCGTCATCTTGAAGCCTACTGCAATTTCGCAGGGGATTCTCCAAACTCGAACTTTTATTTCTTCCCACGTTCTGTGTTGTAAACAACTCCGCTGACACATGCAAATGAAGGAATAAATCACGTGCTTCATAGTGTGGTCATAGTGCTAGGCGCTCCTAGCGGAAAGCCTGGAGACTGGGGATGAGATTAAATCGTGTTCTCGTTTTTCGCGAACAACAGTTACAGAATGCTACGTTTTGTCTAAAAAGTTTTCACTCAGTTTTCACTTGTCTGACATACAAAAATGTCCAGCGTTTTTGGAATGGGCCGGTCCACGAATTGAAAGCTAGCCAAATGAGCAAAGTTCGTGCTAGTTCTCATGAATACCCACATGCTGAAAAAAATCAGGTTTCAAATTCAGATTTCAAAGATGATCAGAGGCAAACATCAAGCAATCGGATAGTGAGGATACTCAACGAAGCGACTTCAGTAGTTAATATCCAAGCTTAACTCTTGTGTGAAATGTCCCGATTCTTTCACCGAATCTTTGAAGTTCGGCACAAGCAGCGGATCTGCACAAAACAGGCATGTTTCCTGGTTGTTTGAGATCCATTGATCGATGGCGTCTTTCGGCCGCCTAATTTCGCGCGGTGCGTATCTTTTGTTTGCCGCCTGGTGGTAGCATCTTCTGTGGCTTTGACCGCAGTATTTTCCTGAATCAGGATCATAAACCTCCATCGAGTCGAGATAGAGGCCTTTGTACAGGCTTTTGTTGCAGATGTGGCATTCTACCGCGCTCCTGTGTTTTTGCCAGTCTCCTTTTGTCATGGCCAGCGGCCTGTTGTTTGCCATGTCGTCTCGCATATGTTGTTCTTCTTCTTGGAGGGCTGTTAAAAACCTGTAGACCGCGTCTTCGCCCCTGTACACAATTGGCCCGTGTGTGCGCCCATCACTCCTCACTATAAAATAAGAAAAGCCACAGGGCTCGTGCTTCTCTGTTTTTACCGTGAAGCTCTTTTTGCCGTCCGGCTCGCGAGTTGTTATCTTTCTCACGAGACATTCAAAGTCCGCGTAAACGACGAACGGCACTTTCATCTGTTTGTGGTGATTCTTAAAAGACATCTTGTTTTCGCCTTCTTTCGGCATTTCTGTTCTTGTGGGGCTTTTCAGCAGCCCTTTGCATTCGGGTTTGTGCCTTTCTAGCAGTTCCTTCCTTGAATAACCGTGCAGGCAGCGTTCACAGAAATGCTTGCTTTCATTGTGCCTGGTTTGGTCATATAAAAGCGCCGATAGCCTTTTCACCCAGCAATAGTGAGTGTTTTCGCCTTGCGTTACTAGCATAAGGTTGATTCTCGGGGTTTCGCCGCCTTTTTTACTGATCCTGTGCACTGTCACTTGATTATTTTCCCATCCAAACACATTTATGGCGAGGTTATCGTTCTGCCTTTCCAGCCTGTCAATCTGCGAAACTGGCGTTGGAAAATCAATTCCCGCAAAATTGAGGCCATCTTCTGTTGGGTAGCTCGATGTCCTTCTCATATCCCCCGTTGGCCGAAATAGCGCTGACCGAATTGCCCATCTAAGGCATTGGTTGTCTCTGTTCTGTATGTTTAGAACTGCTTTCTTGTTTTTCAGCTTTGCGGGCAGCGCCATGTAGCTTCTGCCGCGAATTGGCTCATATCGCGACACGTTAATGTAGGCCTCCAAAATTCTGTCCATTATCCACCCGGAGCCTCTTTCTGACCAGCCCTCTATCTCGCCTTTCACTTGATCAATGAACTGATTTATAAGTGGATTTATTAAATCTAAGTTGTGCTCATTCAAGATTGCCGGCGGCATGCGATCAAAATAGTGGTCCATTTCTTGTTTTTCCCCATCTCGGGTCGTGTAAAATCTCACATTAAGTTCGAATTTTATTTTTGTGTTACCCAGAGTCTCAACTTCATTCGTGCAAACGTTTATGAATGAGTTTTTCGTTTTTTGAAAAAACTTGAACAGGTCTTTGTTGTTCTTTGTGGCCCGCATTTTCCACGTGCGGAACCACCCGCGGAAATCGTTTCTTGCAATTTTAAACGGGCCAATTATAGTTGGGCTAATTCGGGGCGGGAGCCTTTGGTTCTCCTCGATTGGCCCATAAAACATTTCAAAAACATCTCTCGAAAAATTAGCGGCGGCCATTGCTTTCTATATTAGCCGCACATTTCTCCAATAAGAAATAATGCTGTGTCGCAAAATGGTAACTCATTTATTGTTATCGTGTAACCGGCGTTTTTGCCCTCACACACATTTATAATGGGGCGTTCTGTGGCAGATTTTTTATCTGTCCCCTGGCGAGGTTTTGGGAGCCAGGGGAGAGAAAAAAAAATCTGCCACAGAACCCCCATTATATATGTGTGTGATGTCTTCTGGCTCCAACCATATCGTGCTGCTCTCTGAGGTGGTTTCTGGTTGCCGATCCTCTTTGCTCCTGGCCTCAATTCGTTGGTGTAAGTGTCGGTACGTGTAGCCGACATAGCCTGCGTCACACGCCACACTGTAATGAATACACCAAGCATTTTTGACACACAGGAGGCGGCTTGTCTTCCCTGACCTTAATTTCATCTTTGAACTTCCTACGTTTGTAAACTGGACTAATGCCTGCGTTGATCTTCCGACTGATGTCAGGCAGCTGTTTACGTACTACGTTTGCAGATTTCTGGTCCTTGTCGGGCAACACGATTTTGACTGGGGCTTCCCTTTGAATCGTTCAATAGAAGTTCTAGAAATTCTTAAGATTACGATAAACACGTGGGAGTTCCGGAACATGTTCGTTTGTTCAACTGTTCTCTTTTATGCAGGGCCACGTGTCTTGGAACAACCTTTTGCTCCATTCGCTACGTTGCAACTTTGTTCCTAGGCTCTCTCTCCTCTGCCTCCCTTGATGACGTGGGAGGTAAAGGGGAGAGAGAGCCTGGGACCGAGGTTGGCTCCATCGTGCAGATCAATATTGCGCATTTTGCGCGAAAGGGGAATTTCTTTCTCTGATTTGCGTTTGGTTCTTTTTCTCTTTTAAAATGATAAGACCGTTATCGTGGCCACGTCCACACTACACTTCAGGAATTTGAAAACGAAGGTTTTAATCTGAAAACGCACCAAATGTTTTCCTCTACATTGCACCGGAGAAAATAAATTAAAAACGCATCATCAACATTTTGGATTTGTGTTTGAAGGAAACTTGGTCAGGGAAGGATTATCGTGAGGTTTTTGAAGAGTTCCGTTTTCATATTGTTTACCATCTACCCGAAAACGAAAAGTTCTCTCTCAAATTTATCCTGTTTGTAGAGCGTATTCGAAAAGCTTATGCACCAGTCAAAGTAAACCCCGACCCCCCCCCCCCCCCCCACCCCGGGATATAGGTGGGGATTAGTTTTAGTAGCGTGCCAAAAGTGAAAAATGCCCCACCATGTGGAGAAATATTTTGCAGGAAATAGAAGAAAATGCCCCACCCCCTGTGGCAACTGAAGAATAGTTATTTTGTTCTTCTCGTTTAGGAATAAACAGACAGGATTACTTTGAATCTCCGATGCAGCATTTCTTAATTAAGCTGGGCAGACTATATTTTTCGATACAATCGTATTAATATTTAACATGCATAAAAAAACATACCGATTTTTATCAAAAAGTTGAGCGTATTCTTCCACAAACTCCTGTTTTATACCTGCATTACGTAGGAAGGCTTTCCACCTACAAGGAATCATGCAAACAATTATTAAACGAGCGAATTTACTTCTTTTTACGGAGTAGCAAAACAAAACTTCATCGGCATCTCAACATTTAAGTGTTTTGCCCTCTTTAATTCATGCCCTAAATTAATCGATGTACTGATTTGAATAAGAATAAAACGGATTCCACGAATACCTGTCAAGGCTTGTATCCGACATCTTGAGTGATCCCATGTGCTGAAATGTACCCAGAAGTCCTTGCAGGAACGATCGCCGCCATCTTGGATTAGATCGAATCCCCTACTAATGCCCCACATTCCTCAGGACAAGACGGACAAAACGCACGAATCCCCCACGTAGAGGGGACTCAAAGAGCTGCCAATAACATGATAAAGCCCCACTAAAGCCCCACATATCCCGGGGTGGGGGGGGGGGGGTCGGGGTTTACTTTGACTGGTGCATTAGTTTTTGCGATGGATTAGTGTGGAGGACTAAAATAAAGTTGTGTTTTCAAATTCTTCGCGCTTATTGTGGCCTAAAACGTCAAGAGATGTGAGGTATTTGCATTTTAATGTAGCAATTTCGCATCATTATCTGTAGGACCTGTAGGTGTTATGCATACTTAAGCATTTGCGAAGATTTAACAGCAAATTATAAAATTGGACAAACTTCCCTTCTTGATCTTGTGGGGGCGCGGTGGTATCATGGTTAGTGCGCTCGACTCCGGAGCGAGTGGTCCGGGTTCCAGCCCTGGCCGGATGATATTGTGTTGTGTTCTTGGGCAAGACACTTTACTCTCACAGTGCCTCTCTCCACCCAGTTGTATAAATGGGTACCGGCGAATCTAATGCTGGGAGAAACCCTGCGATGGACTAGCATCCCACTCTGGGAAAGGACACCGGGATAAGCTCCTGCCTGATAGTCCACTTGGCTCGTATGCAGACTTTACCTACCTTGCCTTCGTAAATTCTGCCCGCTTTATATAAGTATTATAAATTACAATTTGCTCACTTTATGTCCAGTCAAAATAGACTGCGAGCAGTCTCTTTCTTTTTCTAGCATGTCACGCGAATTCATGAATGTGAAGCAGGCTAAAGCAATAGAAGAACCATTGAGCGATGACAAGTGCTGTCCCTGATTTGCATAATTATGACTTTTTCAATCCTGCGGAAGATTTCAGAGCCAAAACCGGGACCAACTGCTGGTGGCTATAGTCAAAATGTCTCTTTCCATTTTAACCTGCCTTCAGGAGGTTATGATGGAGGTTTAGAGCTGTGATTAAACGAGTCACGGATCTATATATGAGTATTTTTACTCTTCGATGATGTACTTTAAGTGTAAGAAAGAAAACTCATCGTCATCATTCCAGTATTGTATGACAGACGAAGAACTATAAGCTTCGTCTGACATTGCGTAAATCAAGTTTCGATAATTTTTTTAAGAAAATGACTTGCCATGAAGACAGACGCGCGGCATGTTTGTAAATGACTCAATCTGCTTGGTACCTCGCCACTGAAAATATTGATATAAGATATTGCTCATGTAGGAACCAAGCCAGAACTACGAAACACCCGCAAGGAGTCCCACAGCGTAAAACCGGCTACCAAGCTTGTTTTGTAGTCTGCATACAGATATCTACATGTCTCTATCATTCTATTATGCAAGCAGAGTGGCTTCAATCTTTCCAAAATAAGTTGGGAAAGAGGAGGGCCCCTTTCGTTTTCCATCAAAAGCGCCTGTGCACACGGTGTACGATACTGTTATTTCTCAGTCTCATGCGGCCGAAAATGTGACTTTTTTCCTCATGGCTGAAAGCTGAAACGTAAGAAAGAAACAAAATAGATGCTAAGTGTCTCGAGCTACAGAGGAAGGAATATTGTATATAGAAGGGTACAATGAAGTCTAAACATCGAAGACGTTTGACTATGTTAAGAGGGCTAAATTTGATTAAATAGCACATGGATGACAAAATCAAAATTATCATGACATTTGTAAGAAAGCTTTTTCACTGTAAGGACACACGAACAGTGAACATTTGTCATTTTTTGAACAGTTGTTTCGATGACTATATAATAAGGGATTTTCATGTAATGTACAATGTGTGTATTTTTTTAAGTGTAGAAACACGAAATACACCGAATGCAAATATGGAAAACGACTCGGTAGGCGCCCTGGAAGAGTTCAATGAAAGTGAGGCTAATTAGGCCTTGGCCTTTTGTTTTGACAATGCTTCCCCAGCCGAAAAGTCTTGGTTCGTCGACAATTTATATTTCGTTATGCCTACGAGTTTTCACCAGAATGCCACTAGAATGGATGGAAATTGTCCAACTTTCGCTTCTAAGGAAAAATAGTGTATCCATGCAATTCGTCAGTGAGACGAAGGAAGTGAGTTCACGATCGGCGCAGGAACTGAAGTTTTTCGCTACATTTTCAGGTTGGAAGATCTTACGAAAATGATTTAAATGACGAGCTTTTGTGGTATCTGGTGGTGTTCCAACACGATTGCATGGCCAGTACCCTCCCCAGGTTAAGGAAAAATTGATCTTGAAAGATATCCGCAGTCTCAGAAGAAGAAGTTGTTTACATAAGCCTTCTCCTTACTCAGACTGAATCGCACGAAGCAAATATTACGGTGGAATCAACAAGCGAATAAACATAAACTACCCCCGTCGTTGAAACCAGTGAAAGAATTGAGCCAAATGACACCGACTTCGAGGGAAATGCGATCTGTTGCACATTTCCTAAGATTCTAGCCTGAAATGTAGTAAACAAACTTTTACTGCCGGTTCCCTAGGCGGTCGGGAGCTCCTTTCCTTCGTCTGTTTTCCGACCTCAGACGCGAACGGGGAAGCTAAAATTAAGAATTGGTTCATGCTTAGCGTGCGTATATCGAGTTATGGATGCACTCTGGAAGTTTGGAGAGCACGAAAGAAGCTTAAGAGTTGCTCGAGGCGCAGCCGAGAGCAACTCTAGCTTCTTGAGTGCTCTCCAAACTTCCCAAGTGCATCCATAACTCGATATACGCACAGCTAAAAGCATGAACCAATTCTTTTATAACATAGCAACAACAACTTGGGCGCTAAACTGACATGTTTTATTTCTGATTGACCACAACTAGTTCTCACGATGCACGGTGAACTGAGGAAAACAAAGGTCTTTACTATCATAACACGCCACAATCAGTTAAGCAACAGCTGAACGAAAACGCTTAACCTGGTCTCTAAAATTGTCAATGAAATATTCGCTTCTTCGAATTAAGATTATAATGAAAACGTGGCCAAGCAAAGTACAAATACTCAATGAAAATGTAGACAAGCAAAGTCAAAATACTCACGTCGAAGTAAACATCTTTGCCGGGCAAAAGTCAAAGGCTCGAAGTAGGGTTAGAATTGTTCAGAATAATCTTCACATTGCCGAAACTTAATTAAACAAAGGAACTTGCACTAAACGCGACGGAAATTTGCAGCTGAAATGAAACTGCACACGTCATTTTATTGAGCACGGCCGTGCGTACATAAAGATTTTGTTCATGATTTTTGTTCATGATTTAGATAGGACTAGCGCGCGCGCTATGTTATACAACCCTTTCTTTCCTGTGAGTGAAATCTTCGAAGATTTCGCTCCCTTCTAATGGCATTCGGAAACTCAAAAACTCGTAGGCATAGCGAAATAAAGCAGACCAGCAAGACTTTTCTGGAGAAGCACTGTCAAAATTAAACACCGAGGCCCAACTAGCCTCGCTTTTGTACATACAGCTATTTCAAAAAAGGTTGCTCCTATGATCCATGATGCGTGATACATGGTCCATGTTTCATAGCCCGCGGTGCACTATGGTAGATTCTTATTGTGAGCGGAAATTTCAAGTAGGGAATAAATAATAGGGAGCTTAAGCAACGTCCACGACGACGCCGAGGACAACGCATAGTAAATATATATTTTACATTCATATTTTAAACTAAGCTTGCTCCTATAACGCACTGCGGGCTATGGAACATGGATCATGCATCCTGGATCACAAGAGCAACCTTTTTTGAAATAGCTGTATGCTATTCGTCCCGGGCGCCGACCGAGTGGTCCGCCGTATTTGCATGCGGTTTAAACTCGTGTTAAAAGGAAAATCCCGCATTCTTTGATAACAAAAAAAAATGTATAAGAAAATATGAGACCATACAAAAAAAAACAAAACAAAAGAAAAACAAGAGAGAGAGAGAGAGAGAGAGAGAGAGAGAGAGAGAGAGACAAAATAATATTAAAACGAGACGAAAACCGGAAGTTAACTCGGCCTCTTATTGGCCAGTTGCCAGTAACCCTGGGACTCCGCGCGTGGCCATCCATTTCTCAGCATTACAAAGCGTGACATCCTGTCAGAAGCAGCTGTCTTGCTGAAATTCATCACGGAGCGAGTATTCGACTAACTGTGTTACACTCCTAGTTTAAATGTAACCGTTAGCAGTAGTAATTAATACTTTTGTGCGGATTTCTTGAGAAAACGCCGTGGGTCTGCCGGACCACAGGACAAGATGGTGAATGAAGAAAAACTCCGCCGAGCGTTCATGCTTACAGCATGGTTGATTCTCGTTCGCTTGGGAGTTGGCAGTGGTGCGAAATGCGGAGGTAGGTTTTACCATGAGCTTACTTTGTTTCCTGTAACAGTTGTCGATGTAAGGTGCGATATCAGGTATTATTATCTTCGAATTCGAGAAGTTAGCGTGCTGGATAAATAATTGTCTAGCTTCATGTCCTGCATAAATTATTCTGTTCTGTTCAATGCATTAAGTGAACCGTTCATATACTACATTACAATGCATGAAATTAAAACTTGTTCGATTACTCGAAGCTTCAGAAGGGAACCGTTTTTCCATGATATTCTGAAATCGAATTCACCTACGTCTGTTGAAATCAGATCTAATCAGGCAGCCAACAAGTCGAGCCAATGCATATGTTAATTTAGTGAGCCACGTAACACGATACTGTACTTGATTCTTCCGTTATCCAACATGTAGATGCAAAGACGCATGCATGGTTCGTTGAATAAACAAAAGAAATCGTTTGACTATAATGCCACTATAAAAGAAGCAATAATCGCTAAAATTTAAAAGAAGCTTTGTTATTTCAATGCAAACTGTTTTGTATTAAAATCCTCAGACAAAAAAAAATTCTGAGGATGTTTTTTTGTCTTTTCTGACAAATACAAACACTTAACACAGTCAAAGCAACATATCGAATGTCTTTTGCGTACCCGGGACTCATATACTCCCAAACTATGGAAAATGTTCCAGATGGTCAGCGTGAAGACTTTCATGCTGGTCAACAACTTCACTGGAGTTGTTTTTACCATGGATTTCTAGTATTAAGGGGCCGGTCGCACTAGGCGACAAAAAAGTTGTAAGTTCGGCCGAATTTCAGGAAAAAATTTTGTTTAACAAATTTTTGTTCAATTTTTTGGTTAAACGCGGTCGCACTGGGAAGTGTCAATCTTATCTTTTATGTCTAAAATGTCAATCTAATTGTTTGCCCTTTTCAATGTTTCATACTGTTTCTTCTTCTGTGAAGCAGCTGCAGAGGAATCGGCAATAGAAGAAGTAGGTTCGGGGGAAATAGACCTTGAACTTGGTTTTTCGTTTCTGATCTGGCTTGGAAAAATTTTGGAGCCGCAATAGTTAAATGAACTCCCTCTCTGTTCCTGTCAGTAGTGACATGTACGGCCCAACGCCAACTGCTCCTTAAAACCGCTGAAAATCGAAATTTTTGTTCGTCATCCATATTTCATTCCCAAGTAACCAAAATACAGTTAAATAATATTTTCCAACTGCACTTCGTAGAGTACAAATAACACTTAAGACGAGTATAAATATCACGCGGCATTTGTACTCCATAGGACCGGTTAGACAGGTTTCGTGCCGTTGACCAATCAGTTAGCTGGATTTCTCGCGCCAATTCCGTTCCGCTTTGCATACTTCTGTCACGCATTCCTTGTAAATAAATATCAACGAAATTCGCTCGCAGGAACATACCAGTTTGGCGTGTTGGATAATAAATCTCTTATTAGACGTTTCGTTGTGTAGTATCGCTGAGAATTTTACTCGTTGTTTGTATTTTGACTCGCCCTACGGGCTCGCCAAAATACGGCACAACTCGTAAAAATACTCAGCGATACTACACAACAAAACATCTAATAAGATATATATATATATATATATATTTATTACAATTTACCCTCAGTTTGCCTGCTACCTTCGAACTTCAGTCTGTAGTCTATGATTTACATTGATTGCACCACATAGTTTTACTTGCAGTCCACGTGCGAGTAAACCAAGAATTAGAAGTGATGTGATGAGGAAGGACATGTATGTCATAATGTTGTAAATATCAGCCAACCACAAAAGAGGAGGTCCTTTGGCGTGTCGGAGACCTAAAAATGGCTTCCACGTTTACAGTATGTCGTTGTTTTATGGGGTGGATTGCTTCAAAAGAAGACTTACATGCAACATTTATCAAGTTATCCGTCGCTTTGCTTTGCAGATGTTTTCAACAAACCCTTGTCGTCTTGTTGTCCTACAGAGCACCTTCCTCCTGCTGCCAATTCACTAAGCCATGTAACACGTCGGTCACTATGCGTCCTCGCAAACCGCAACATCGTGGTGCTGGAGTAAAACCATTCTGTATGAAACCGCAAAATTCAACGGCTTGTGAGGCTGGATTTTTCTTCAACAATGTGGCAAAACACGTTGAGCCGTGTCCAAATGGTAAGACTACTCTTCGGCTTCGAATTAGTATTCTATGAGATTGTGGACGCGCGTTGGCCTGGTATAAATAGTGCACAGGAGTGGAGATGAAGCGACTCCAGTTAAGCGTTCCCCACTGTGCTGCATGTGTTTTTGAGCAAGACGCTAATCATATATCAATTTCTGTCTTCTTTTCCTTATGTAATATTTTGTGGAAGAAGAAAACGTCCCCCCGGAGGGAGGGGTAATTCCTTATAAGACGCTAATCGGGAAGTGCCGCTGGATGGGGTCACATTTTCACGACTGGATTGACTCATTGGATTGTCCCATTTTCAGTAGAGTTACTAGAATAGGGTGGCACATTTTCTGATTTTTGGGGTAAGACAGTGCTTCATATTTACAGTTAACAAACGTACCAGAATGTTTGCACTGTAGTTGAAAAGTAAAGTGTTCCTTATTCAATATAAGGTACATGCATAAATAAAAAGTGACTAGGCTGGGATCGCAAAAATTACATATTTGCCTAAAAGTGACTAAGATGGGGTCTATAACTGGCCACAGAATAGACTATAATGGGGTAGGGGCTCTGAGAGGCCAGCGGCGCATACCCAGCAAAAATTGACCCAAGTACCCCCTCCCCTCCCCTCCCCGGGAAAAAGTCCGGATATGTTGACGAAATACTAACGTTCAAGCCGTCTGCAGGGTTTTACTGTGCTCAGGATCAAGTATGTATAATTCCATGCCCCATGGGAGCATACTGTGTCAAGGATGAACTGGTCAAATCCACAGTAAGTCCACCTATCCTTTCTGTATTCCCTAAAAGTGCCTATCAAGTAAAAAATAGTTTCTCGTTATTTCAAAGGCTTTAAAAATAAATAAGACTGGTGTTTTCCTTTTTGAACTATCTTATTTCGTTTAAGAGATATTTACGTTTTTGAACTATGCAAATGAGGAAGTGATAGCTTCCTGTGCAAACGCCTTGTGGGATCTTCACACAATCTTTCCTGCTATGGAAAGAAGTACGTGACAAGCCATTTGAAGGCCTTCACTGTAGAGTATGGGTATCAGAGCCTCCTTGCAAGGATCTGCATATAAAATGTACTTACATAATGTCAATACGGTCACATTAGTGTCCCTAAACAGTGAAACATTCCTCTGTTGCGCAAACGAGATGTTTTCTAATTCAAATCTTTTCCCATCGTTTCGGAACACTATTATGAGCGCTTTGAAAAGGAATTTTGTTTCTAGAGCCGGACACTTTTGTGGTTCGGTAGTAGCAAGTGAAAGAGCAGGTTATATTAGCATGATGAAGGTAAATCAAGTGCCTATTGAGTGTGGACTGCTGGTAATTCAGGCGTTTATCTTTGGGGAAAGTGTAGGCCGCTAGTGTATTTACATACTAGATAACTTCCTACATGTCAGCTTTTCAAATCACTAAAGCAGTTTTAAAACTTTGTTTTGAACTTTGACTATATATATAGGAAAACTCGCCACAATTATGTCGTGAAAGTGGAAAATGCTGCAGTCCTTCCCAGTCCATCCCTCTGTTTGATGCATCCAATTTGTCTTCAATGCTCATATGTCCTGGAGCCAAGAGCCCAGTTCCCTGTCCCGCAGGAAGTTATTGCCCAAAAGTCACTGTCAAGAAGCCATGTACTGGGGGACATTTCTGTCGGAATGGAACAGTAGAGCCTCAAGATTGCCCGGTAAACGATTCTCTATGGTATCGTATTTTGGGCTCCGTCTATATTTGACTTAACGTGGTTTTTAAAAGGAATTGTTAGGATTAAAATGGGTTGGAAACACTTCCAGACAGTTCAATGACATTATTTTATGTATTAATATCCATTGCATGCCTGTTGTTTTTCAGTTTCTCTCTATATGCAAGAAGGGTTCTTCAGCTCCAGAGAGTGCTATAGCTGGTATTATATTGATCTTATCAATTCTGGGGCTGATGTTGTTACTCATGTACTGCTTCAACCACGAAGAACGACTCGCGTCTCTGTTTCAACGTCATGTGATTCAGCGATGTCGTGAGATACAACGGATATCAAAATTCAAAGTTCAAGATCCGTTAAAGCGAATCACTTCGTGGCTAACTATGGTGGAAAAATATCGAGAAGGAGCATCCCCTAAGAAGCAAACCATTACCATCCGCTTTGAAAATCTCAGCCTAGTTCTCAAGAAGGTAAAATTCCGCTGGCAGCAAAGGAGAAGTTAGGGGTCTCTAGGTCCTGGGAAGCTAGGGTCTATAAGTCCTAAGAAGTTAGGGTCCCTAGGTCCTGGGAAGTCAAGGTCCCTAAGTCCAAGGAAGTTAAGGTCCTTACGTCATTGGAAGTTAGGGTCGCTAGGTCTTAGAATGTTAAGGTCCCTGGGCCATTGAAAGTTGAGGCCCCTTTTTCCTAGGGGCTTAGGATCCAAACATGAAAGTTTACTCCAGATCTTTGCGAACAAGAGAAATTTTTTATTTACGTTAAGACGGTTTCCTCTGAACATATTCGAGCAACAATGGCAAAAAAAAAGTTACGAAAAAATATCATAGCATGATAACATTTTGAATAAAGTTAAGGTGAAAATATCGAGACTGAAGCTCTCAAGCCGATCCCATGAGAGAAAGGTATCCATTTTTTGCAACTAAGACATTTAGGAGGTTTGATAAGGGAGGTTTGCGGTTTGCGAATGCTTGACAGAGAAATCACTAAGGTGAGATGTTTCAAATTGTATTCAAAATGTTACCGTGATACTAGAAAATTTTTTCGTAAAAATGTTTTTTTCTTAATTGTGCTAGCTCATGAAAATTGCTGACATGATATTTAGATTTTAAGATTTAGGACTGTTTATTGTTCATTTATTGATATAGTTAAAATGTTAGTCATAAATTGATCATGTTTTTTTTTTATTTTTTTTTTATATCTTTATATCTTTCCTGACGTATTAGCATGACTGTATTGCTAGGGGCCTAATCAGCCTCATCAACCCGAGTTGAAACAAGTTACTGACTTTACGTTGTGGCGGTATTTCACGTCTAACATAAGCGGTACGATTTACCGGCTGTGTTAACTCGCCAATTTCAGCAAGCCAATGAACACGCAACAGTTTGCCGACCAGATGTATTTGCTTGATGAAAATCGGGTAGATTGGTAAAATCTTTTGGTTTTCAACAGAATGACGTTTATCTGATTTTTATTCCCGCGCAGAATTTGTCAAGTGGAGCCGACAAATTAACCTTTAGGTTACAGCTATTCTTTTCATCTTGTTTGCACACTGATGCGGACCTATCCTCTTCTTTGGTGTAATTATATTCAACAGACAAAGAAGGATGTTCTTCAAGGCGTCACGGGTCAGTTGCTTCCTGGGGAAGTAACCGCTGTCATGGGTCCCTCGGGATCCGGAAAAACGACCCTACTTAACACGCTGTGTGGAAAGGCATATTATGGGGTAAGATCGACAATGGGGTTATGGTGTTGTTTGTTTCCTTTGCAGTATTCATTTTGTGTTCAAGATCAGTCACCATGTGATTTCTTAATCAAACTTCTCAAACTTATTAATAATTCATAACCGTGAAGGAGGTTTAAATACCCGGTCTTACTTAGCATAGATTTTGACGATTTTACTTCTCCGTTTACTCCTTAGTTTTTGTTTCTGTTGAGAAGATATGTCAAACACTTGAGAAACTGTGGTCCACCGGCTATCTAAACACCTCGAGTTTTGTCAGAATACTCCGCTGCGCGTCGTAATTTCAACTCTCTTCCCGATGTTTTAATATCCCGATGGAACACTGTCTCTCGTGTTTGATATGTTACTTGGACTTTTTCAATCCCACACCCAGTTTTGGAACACAAGACTCCTGATAGAAATCCTTTCTGTTACCTACCCTCCCCTTCCACGGAAACTCTTAATGATTTGACCATAATATCGGGGTTTGTCCGTGGCGTCAAAACCTTTGAAGCATAAAATAGGATCTGATATTAAAAAAAAATAAAATAATAACATTTGATTTGCGCATGAGCACAATATTTTTTTCAGCAAAACACATTTAAACCTTACTATACATGGACAGACCATTATTTGTAGGCAGTTACATCTGGGTCACGCGATGGGCTGTCGTGGTTCAATGAAAATGGAGAAACAAAATACATCAAATAATAGTCGAGCTTGTGATTGGAATTCTTTAAACTGTATTTCCGAAGAATTTATCTTGTCAGGTGTGCAGTTCGGGTCATTTTTAGAGGAGAAATAATGCAATTTCCTTGTTCTCAGAAACGCGGTGGTCGTCTTTACATTAACAACAACGAAGTAAACGACTTGGGTGTTTATAGAAACATTACTGGATTTGTTCCACAGGTAAGTTTTTGTTGTTCTATGATTGATATTTTAACCGTTGTAGTATAGTTACTAGGGAGTTTAAGAAAACCACGGCGGCAACGGCAACGAGAACGTCACCAAACAAAAGGATTCATGAGCAAAACAATGGCTCTGCACGTGCATTATAATTCTTGATACATTTTTTTTTTTTTTTTGCCGTCCTCTGCAAAACAACAACGTAAAATGACCAATTCTGCGTTGTCTGAAGAACGTGAACTACGACGGCTATTTTTTTGAAATTCTATTTCAAATTTATTGCGATGTCTCAGATTCAGTTTCGTGATAGTTTTGACAGTGATAAACAAAGTAAATGACTTAAGAGTATCCCGAGATTCGCAAGTAAAACGTAAAAAAATTGTTTAATAAGCACTTAATGACTGGCCACAAGGGAAACAGTGAGTTTTGTTTCCCCGAGACCCTCAATGGAACATTGAGGTCGAGGGGAAACAAAACTCACTGTTTCTCGCGGGGCCAGTCATTAAGTGTTTTGTTATACCTCCCGACTCAAAAAATGATTTGCTTGACGCCATTGCATACACTGTCTGCACTCACAAGATTGAGCGGCTGCCAAAACCAACCTATCCTATCGAAAAATCACGATAACAGTCTTTTTCTTCTCAGCTAACAAAAAATATAGACAGTACTGAAGTTGCTTTGGCGTCTTCTAATGCTTAACCCGAGCATTTTGAGTTTGATTTGATCAGGAACAGCATATTTTGTTGTAAATTACACAAATACTTTCCTACCTGAGGACGGCGATCGACGAGCGAGTTGACGAAAGTGGGCAACCCATCTTTGGCGCCAAACCAAAAGCTTGGAGGCACAAAACGTTCATATTTGCCATTTTGTTAATCTGCATATGTTTTGTGCGACTATAAATCCCTTTTCTTGAATAATGGATACCGTCTCTAATGAGAAACGTTGTCCTACTTCAATGGCTTTTTAACATCATTCCGACTGGTACACAAATTTCCCGCGGTTTCAAGGTGCACAACGTGATCACGTGCGAGTCCAAAGTTCAAGTTGTTGTTTCTCTAGGGAGTTAGTGAGTTTCATTCGCCCTAGGGAGTTAGAGAGATTTAACACGCGGCACGTGACGCGTTCTCCTCCAATCGGAGAACGTATTTGAGTTGGGAGGTATAACAATCGACGTTGTCTTCGGCCTCGCCGTAGTAGCTTCTTCTACTGTTGGAAGAAGGTTGTGGAACTGAGTTAATTGAAGAAAATGTGAGTGAAATGGTGGTTTTGTTGTTTTTTTGGGATACGTGAGCTGTTAATGAATTGCTTGAACTGAGCTGTGAGAAGCAAAGATTCATTCTTTCTCATCATGTTAATAATAAACTAATGGAGTAACTATACTAAACTAATAATGATAGTAAAAAACTAAAATCAAAGAAGTTGTGATTTTGTTAAAAAAAAAGATATTCGTATCCACTTTTATTATATGGAGGAGAGTGTTTTACTGGGAACTAAACCACTCGTAGATTCCATACGCCACTTCATCCGGGACCCGAGTGGCGTATCTTCCGTATGTCACCTTTGTGAGTGTCGTATCGTTCAATGACGTCACGATTCTCGCCTTTTGCTTTTGTTGAATTGGTTTCTCCATATAATAAAAAGAACATTACACGTTGGCTCGAAGATATGAATTTTATCTTCGAGTGACAAGAACAATATCTCACTCGTTCGCTTCGCTCACTCGTGAGATATTGTTCTTGCCACTCGAACATAAAATTCATATCATCTCGCCACCGTGTAATATCCTCGTTATATGTCTTCTTCACGCGCTTAATGTGGGTCGTTAGATATGGACGGCAGGAGAAAACTTTTTTCCTACCAAGTGGGCAAATTACTTTTTAAAATAAATTTGCAGTTTGGTTTAAAAAACTAAGGAATGTCTTAAAACTAAAAAACCCACAACTTGTATCACTCAGTATGGTGTTTTGAGTGAAAATACGTACGTGAATTAGCATAATGTATTGTAGTGTGTATTACGTTTATTTAATCTCTGACCCAGACTTCGGGCACGAGACACAATATCGCCGGCAGAGGTAATGCAGGCTCTTTGTCAGTGAGGACGATCGATAAAGCGGGTGGGAGACGAGCGGGATCCGAGAGAGAAAAAGAGAAGGCAAGGGACCTCTGCTCTTCTCTCCCATACCCCGCTAGTCGCCGGCTAGCTTTTTTCGATCGTCTCCACTAATCGAGAACTTAAAACAGGCTAGCGGTCTATACGCCCGCTTTATTACCTTTTTGACACTAAATTGGTTCAATGAACTCTATTAACTCTCCAGGAAGATGTGATGCACAGATCGCTAACGGTGAATGAGGTGTTAATTTATCAAGCAAATCTCAGGCTCCCGTCCACTCTTTCCAATGACGAAAAGCGGAGACGAATTCAGGAGGTAAACATGTAGATCTAGATAAAGCATCACGTGTTAAATGTACTTGTGGGTTTTTATTAAAACGCTGTTCATTCCTGGTGCCAGACTCGCAGAGGTCTGGATTCTAATCAATGCCAAACAGTGTGTTATTGCCAACTTTTCATCTTAAACTAGACTTTCTGAAATTCATGAGGTCGACTTGTGGCAAGTCTAATCTTAAACAAGTACACTTTCTTCCCTTTAACAGGTTTTAGATCTTCTGGATCTTAAAGGTGTCAAGAATACAAAGATCGGCGATGAGGTATTCTGTAGTGAAAGGCGCTTCAGTTAAGGACATCTTATTAAGGTGGCTCCCTAGAGTATTTACGAACACCCCCGCTATAGAGCGCGAGTTAGAAAAGGAAATGGATACCAGTATGGATACTGTTAAAATAAGACATTTTTTGCTTGTCAATTTTTGGAACAAAAACATACATCAGAGAACTTTGAGCTGTCGGGTTTCATAACCATTCCCCTCTATTAACAATGATGCCACGGAAAATAGAGGCAGCCGTTAACAGGAAAGTTGACGGTATTACACCCATCCTTCCCATTGTGTGCTGCATTGCTTGTGTTAGTCACTGTATTTTCTATAGCATGATATAAAATAAGCAACACTTGCTCGTAGAATACCAAGGAATATCCCACTGGTTAAAATTGTATTTTCTTGGTTAACACCGCACTCGCCTAATTAAGGCTCATGTGTGTTAAACTACAGATGAAAGAAAAGCATTGCATAAGTATTCTGTATTTTTGCGATTTCTTTGTGGAGATACTTATCACTTTATATGTATATCTGACGTGCACGTTGGGTAACCCAGACATACCATATGCATTAAGGTTATTTTCGGTTTTTGGCTTATATTGAGAGCTTATTTCCCATGACTAGGAATCAAGAGGTATTTCTGGAGGACAAAGAAAGAGGGTTAATATAGGCATGGAGCTGGTGACTGATCCGACATTACTCTTTCTTGATGAGCCCACAAGGTACAGTGACATCATGTTATTGATTCTTAATACGGAACGAGCAGAGTTACGCCAAAGAGTCTGCAATTAAAAACAAGGCAGATATGGTAAACAAATGATCAAAGATTCACTTCTATGTAAATGTAAATGTAAATCAAATTTAACGTCAAACACAGGGAGTGCTTGCGCAATCACCCGAGCCAGAGGCTCATGATACAGTGTTTGACAATTCCAGATATGACTCCGGGTCCGGGAATCGAACCCGGGACACATTGGTGGGAGGCGAGCGCTCTCACCACTGCGCCATCCCTGCTCCCCTATATTGTTTACAAAATAGCTTTTATATTGCCACGCTTCTGTAATAGGTCATACATGACGTCAAAATGTGGTAAGAGCAAAAAGTGCCACTCGAGCCGTTACGCGAGTGTGCACTTTATTCTTACCACATTTTGACGACGTCTTCTGTAATCTGTTACTGAACAGACGCACGGCAACATGGAATCTGTTTGTTTTATATAACAAAGAAACCAGAAAGAATATGTTAATGATGTCATCTATGCGTCTGTCTTCCAATAGGTCATGAGTAAAAATCAATTAAAAGGCGAGAATAATTTGACGTATTATTTAAAGTTCGTTAACTTCTATTACCAATAAAGTAACATAAATAAGAGCAATTGCCTTGATTCACATTTGTTAGCGCTCCATTTGGTTAAAAAAAAACATAGTTCTGAGCAGTTTAGACAGGCATAGTGTCAATAAATAACATTTGCGTTAGTTATTTGCGTTTTCTGTGCTTTGGGCCTCTTGCACGTTTTTTTCCTTTGAGTTTCTGCGAATAAGCTAACACACGCGACAAATTTAAATAGGCGTTATTTACCGTTTTCCTTGTAGTGGTTTAGACAGCACGTCGAGTTTGATGGTTGTAGATGCTTTGAAGGCGGTCGCAGAAGAGAGAAAATTGACGATTGTTTGCGTCATTCATCAGCCAAGATACGAGATATTCAGTGAGTATTTTTAATTCCAAGAAATTTTACACAGCAGTCAAGGAAATATGACTACGACCCATTGTTTCACTTAAATAAGTTTCAATCTGCTCTTATGCATTAATTGAACTGGCAATATTTCATATGGTTTAGGTAACCTAGTTATTTTAGCTCACTGTTTACTTGTAATAATGTATTATTTTGTAACGTCAACATTTCGTTTGTTTCATTTATTTTTGCATATTTTTCAGGCAAATTCCACAAAGTTCTTTTCCTTGCCCCTGGCGGCAAAACCGTTTTTCAAGGAACAGTACCTGAAGCAGAAAATTATTTTGAACGCCTTGGCTTTGAAAAGCCCGAT
>JAHPZR010048323.1:0-23866 GCA_019787425.1 Platygyra sinensis
TAAAACCTACCTTCGCATTTCGCACGTGCACCACTGCCAACTCCCACGCGAACGAGAATGAACCATGCGGTAAACATGAACGCTCGGCGGAGTTTTCCTTCATTCACCATCTTGTCCTGTGGTCCGGCAGACACACGGCGTTTTCTCAAGAAATCCGCACAGAAGTATTGATTACTATTGCTAACGGTTACATTCACACTATGAATGTAACACAGTTAGTCGAATATTCGCTCTGTAATGAATTTCAGTACGACAGCTGCTTCAGACAGGATGTCACGCTTTATAATTCTGAGAAATGGAAGACCACGAAATCCCAGGGTTACTGGTAACTGGCCAATAAGACGCTGAGTTAACTTCTCGCCCCCAGGATTTCACGCGGCCATTTTTTATTTCGCGGTTTTCTTTCGCGTCACGCACGACGGACTAAGCGAAAGAGGGACTACCCGTAGTCTAAGCAGGATCAGATAGCTGCCAGAAACATAAGAATTTCTCTAGTGTGAATGCGAGGCAATTTCGGGCTAAAACTGCAAAATACCCAGAAATTGCCTCGCATACATGTTAGATTTCATTGTAATGCAAATGAGCAGAGTTAACCGTGAAAAGGGCTATTCGGTCTGTAATCATACAGGTGATTAACAAAATCTGACGACCGCGAAGCGGGAGTCTGATTTGTTAATCACGAGTATGATTACAGACTGAATTGGAAGACACGATGTTCTGCTCTCAATTAATCATGACAATTACAATTTCCCACAAAAGTGAAAGTTTTATTTGAAGAAGAGCTGTTACATGTAATAGGCATTTTAAGAATTAATTAAGAATTCAAAACGGTCACTGGAGAATAAACCTCCACAATTTTGCAAAGTCAGCCTCTTGAATTGGTTGCTAAAGTGATTGTAATCAATGTTGTGATTGGTGGATTTAGTGTAGAGAGCTTAAGATGATTGGCTATGTAACTATCCGATTACAGCCAACTTATAAGACAAACTATCTGGCTCTGAATGGTGGGCTTTATCTGTAAAATTTCTAGCGATTTCTCAGCATCCAGTGAAAATGCATGCTCACTTTTTTCTTAGCTATCACGGCAGTAAACATAAAACGCATCAGTTCTCAACTAACAGTTACAACATTGACCAGCTCTCAGCTATAAGTTAAACCACATCAAAACAGGCGTGGTAAATTGCATTTACTGCTGTTTTCCCCTGTTTGTAAACAACATAAACAGCAACGCTAGCGCACGGTAGGCAAACCCCATGGCAAACAAAACGACCACGCATGTGCTGTAATTATTCAGCGTGTATCCATTCCTTGTGGACAGCCGATGGACATACGGCGCCAAGACGTCTGGGTAACGATTAGCTTCTTTTTCAAACAGCGCCTCCAAATACCAGCGACAGTAGGATAGATTGTACAACAACGGTCCAAAAAATGTGTATCCGTTCATTTTACACAGCGTAGGAGAACTTCCTGCAAAAATATATTCAAAACGAAACAAAAGTAAGTCCACAGATGTCGTTTGGCCAGGTCAGACAGTTCTTCCCGCGCTCAAAGAACATCTCTCGAAGGAGGGAAGAGATTGTTGTTCCATTCAAGCAAAACCAGCATTTAATTTGGTTTATAAGGTATTTTGTATAGTTTCGTTGAATTAATTTAACGCAGAATTGTGGTGAATTACATCCGGTTTTGTTCGACCGGCTCTTGTTTCAAAAACCAGATGCTCTCAGAGGCTACACATTGGCGGATTAAGATTATTATTATTTTTTTTTCTTCTCGCCTTCTGTCCATCCCAACAGAATTTAAGAATTTTTCCAGCAATTTAATCTAATTAATACACTAGTCACTAGTCACCTTCCCTCACTCGCGCTCCCTTTCCCACCCTCCCCTCCCCTCCCCTCCCCTCCTCTCCCCCTCCACCACCCCTCCCTTCTTCATTATTGTATTCCTCCTCTTTGCTTACCTGACACAAGAGAACAAATCAGCGCGAAGGTGACGGACGCCATTTGAGAGTTCTTAGGATTGAAGATGGCGGATATGCAGTATCCCACTCCAGTGCAGGCAAACTGAGCTCCGAGCGTTGCGGTATAATGAAATCGAAAATAACCTGAAAAAGATTGCGTTGAATTACATTAAAGAATGCTAAGTATGCGTGGGACTAGCGATTTTTTGCGTTACATCAGGGCGCTTCTATGGAGGGCTGTGACACGAGCGAGTCCAAGCAAAACGAGCAAAAAGGTAAATGTAAATGTGTATGTAGGTGTGTTGCAGCAGACTGGGGTCTACTAAGACGAGCAGATTCCGCTCACTAACACTCGAACTTAGATTACTAAAGAAATTCAACGAAACTCCCTTCTTTATGAAGCAGCAACGTTTTTGGTACATTTTTACTCTGAGGCAATGGGAACAAGTGAGTTTTTTCAGTTAAAAACGGGACTTCATCTTTCTCGCTGTAAGATCTGCTCCGCTAGTTGCACGCGTAATCTTTTGCATCTCTTATGAGTAACGAATAAAGGTTGTGCAAGAAAACTTTCTGCTCTGGTATCGAGTTTATTTGTGTGTTTCTCAGAACAAAATGCCAACTCTTGTGCTGAGATGATGGCGTTTCTTCGACATATTGAAATCTTATAGACAAAGAGGTTTGAGAACTTTAACTCAAACACCAAAATCGAAATTGGTATTCGGGTTGATTAAAGGAAGCGCAACCCTAAGGGCGCGTTCGTTTGGGATATTCCGGAATAAGAATATATTCCTGAATATATTCCGGCTATTCTGCTTCTGGGAGCAGAATAGCCGTAATGGAAATCCAGTTATTTCGGAATGAGAATAGCTCCCAAACAAACGCTTACTCACATTATTCCAATTATTCTTATTCCGGATTGATCCCAAACGAACGTGCCTTTAGTTTGCTGACGTAATATCTCTGCTGTTTTTCCATATTTCCAGCTAAACTTCTAATAAGTTCTCAAATATTTATCAAATCTGTCTTAAACCTATTTAAAGCTATTGATATTGTTTGAGTTCGATGTGCGTTTTTACACGCAAGAGCGTAATTGAAGTTCAATTTGCCATGTTGTATTTAGTAGACAACGTCCTTAAATCATGCTGTTACCAAGAAAGGTGACCAGAAGATAGCGCTGAGACAATACACTCTATTTTCATGTTTAAATATTGTTTTGCTTCCGCTGTACACCACACAACAATAAGTTTACGGGCTCAAGCAAATTATCCAAGGTGTAATGACGTGTTATATTGCTAAGTAACAACTGACAAGCAGCTGCTCAGCCAACTGGCCGTCTTATTTCTGACTGGACTGCCCCATTGTTAACAAAGTCTGTATGTATTTGAACATACCTCTTGGTGAGACCAGTGGGTACAGCAGGCTCAGGTAGACGACGGGAGTGATAAGGATTATGGGAATCTGAGCGACGTTGACAGCCACGAAGTAACTGACTCTGTTAATTCCAGAGGCTGCTTCCCTGTAAAGGTATATGGAATATTTTACATTCATGTTATGCTATGTCGCACTTCATATCTTTCATGATCAAGTCAAAATGAGTCCCAACATTGAGCAACAATTACTTTGGTTTTGGTTTTAGTACGGTTTAAAATGGGTTGAATGGTCTAAAGATATCGATTTGGTTTTGGTTTTTGCGACAATCGACTGAAAACCGCTCAAACTAACTAATTAAAAGAAGAATTGAAAGAAGGAAGGCGGTACCTTCCGAAATATTGGAAAATATATTCCTATACTGCGTAATCAGACTTGCTAATTTTCGTTTATTATTCAAACTAATTGCTGATTAGATACTCTACAGCGAGAGGATCCGGTACTTCTGTTTTGTCACGGTGGTCCTTGCAAAAATTCACGTCTGTAATTAATTAAATAATTAAAATTATAACCAAAAACAACTATTCTTTTAATGCAACAAGAAATCTTCGTCCGCCTTAAAATTTCTATGAGCAGACGGCGACAGCGTTATCGGAAAATACTTAGGGGGAAGTTGTTCAACAGCAGAGTGCAAAAGAACTTCATATGTTCATTGGTGCTTACATGAAGTATGTAGGTAAGATAGAGCATAAGATAAGCCGCTGATTGGCACTGTAGGTCCAAGTACAATAGTGATCTCAGTAATAGTTTGTACTAGTTAACAAAAGTAGGGAGTCTAACTCACCGCCAAAATGTAGCTCGATTGCTTCCAAAACACCTCAGCGATGATAACATGGCGGTCAAACCAATTGCTAAAGAGCTAAGAGTGACAAGTGTGAAAAACTCGTCAAGTGGAGCCTGATGACGGAAACAAAATGAAACAAAAATTGTTTGCTTTATTCAGAAATAATGATGTCGTGTGCGCGAATAAAACAGGCTCAGCCACATATCGCGCATGCATCAATATAATAAGCATGATCTGATCTTGTAAAATACCATATTGTAGTTTTCTTATGTATAAGTGATAGTAATTGGACCGAGTAAAGTACAATTCAGAAACTAGGGGGTAATCACGCAGGTAATTTTAAAATCGGACGAGCGCGAATAGGAATTGAAATTACAAACACGATAACTCCCTTAATCATAAAAATTACCATTTCCTCAAATGTGATTGGGGCATAAACTGCTGCATTTTGCGCTGATTAATTTGCAAAGTTGCAATCGGACATTGTAATCGGACAGCTGGCTGTAATCAGCCACCTTTAATCAGACATTTACATGAGCAAATCATTTTAGGTCCCCTCCACTAAATCCATCAATCACAATATTAATTACAATCACTATGGTAACCAATTGAAGAGACTGACTTTGTAAAATTGTAGAGGTATAGTCTCCAATGACTGTTTTGAAATGAACTTAACAGCCATTTTGCAAGTTATTCTCCACAGCTTTATGATTTTTGAAAATGACAATTAAAAGCTTTTCTTAAAATAAAACTTTTACTTTAGGGGGAAATTGTAATTGCTATGATTAATTGGTGACAGGACATTGTGTCGTCCAATTCGGTCTGCAATCATAGTCGTCATCATAATCATACACGTGATTAACAAATCAGACCTCCACTTCGCCGTCGTCCTATTTTGTTAATCACTCGTATGATTACAAAATGAATTGGACTCCACTCAGTCCTATTACCATCATAAACTAACTGTACGACACGTGGTCCAATAGCCCTTTTCACGGTTAGCTTTCGTCATTTGCATTACAATAAAATCTAGCTTGTATGCGAGGCAATTTCGGGCTATTTTGCAGTTTTAGCCCAAAATTGCCTCGCATCCACGTTGAATTACATTGTAATGCAAATGAAAAAAGCTAACCGTGAAAAGGGCTATTACTAATTAATCGTATCTACAACAAATTTCGGAATTAAAAATGTCTTTTGAGAACTTCTTTTGAACAAAAACGTCTGTAAAGCTTTTCATACGTTTTCAAAACTGCAAGGAAGGAAGCAATTAAAGAGCTCGTAATTTGATACGTGTAATTGGACACCCACGTGATCGCGCGCCGTTTACCTGACAAATAGGGGCGCAGAGAACCAATAACGATCGAGAATTTTGTTATAGATACGATTATATAATTAATACTACAGTGTAATTTAATTAAAAAAAGGAATAAATAAAGCAGTTGTTGGTTGTTAAAGGGGCTCAGTCACGTTTGAAAAGCTTAGCACAACTTTTGAAATTCGTTGTTTGCAATCCGCGTCAATCTTCTCCATCCTTAACCATCCTTGTTCCTTTATGGTTTATTATCGTCTCTTTGATGTTTTTCTATCTTTACAAAGTGTTATTTTTAGGTTTCCTTCAATTTAACGGTTATTTTTTTCGATGTTCAAAATAACTCAAGATGCTGTGACTGAGCCCCTTTAAAGAGGTACTTGCGGTCACACCTGAGAGCCTTGAGAGGCCAATATTGGTTAACCATTTGAAACATTTTCCTTTCTTAACCCTTACCATCACCATGATATCAAGATTGGCGACACTGACAGGTTCATAGTTCACATATATTCATATCGAATATTTACTTTTCCTAACCTTTGTAAGTTTGCAGTTTTAATCACGTCGTAAGTGCAAACTAAGAATCAATTCAACCAGAATAAAAAGAAGCATGCCGTAGTGTTCAATGGTTCGTCTGTAGCTATGGGAGAGGAAATTTTAGGCTTCATAAACAGTTGACTCACCTCTTTTCTGAGAGCCCCCAGAGTACCCCCCGCAAGTAACACCAGGAACTGATCCAGAAGAAGAGAACGGGACAGGCGGAACTGAAGACGAATTTCACGGCGTAGGAAAGTAAAGAATTGAATCAGGAAATTGGGCATCGCTCGGTCTTGTTGATCTAAGAAAAGAAACAGAAAACCTGCATGCTTGGTACAAGAGACTGACATACAGATATCAATGGGATTTAAGTCCGTGACTTTTGAGATGAAAGGCCAACCTATTGATGAGCATAGAGTCATAAGTCTAACTAATGAATCAGAAAATCAATTCATTCCAGTATACATCGTGTAGCCAGCTAACTGAGCTAATGACCATTTATAACCAGTATGTTGTTATTATTGCATGATACCTTGGTTTTCTTTAATCAGTATGGCAGATGAACCGTTAAACGAAAGATCCAATGTCACATCAGCTTGCTTTGTAACTGGGCTATCTGGATCTCCAGCAGCATTCACAACTCCTTCCGAGCCCGCGCTATTTTGAGACGCGTGCTGCCCCCACTTATCAGGTAAAGAGGTAAATTCAGATTGCGTGCTCTTAAACACTCCACCAATCACGTCCATGTAGAAGTCTGCTGGGTTTACTTTATCGGGCTTTTCAAAGCCAAGGCGTTCAAAATAATTTTCTGCTTCAGGTACTGTTCCTTGAAAAACGGTTTTGCCGCCAGGGGCAAGGAAAAGAACTTTGTGGAATTTGCCTGAAAAATATGCAAAAATAAATGAAACAAACGAAATGTTGACGTTACAAAATAATACATTATTACAAGTAAACAGTGAGCTAAAATAACTAGGTTACCTAAACCATATGAAATATTGCCAGTTCAATTAATGCATAAGAGCAGATTGAAACTTATTTAAGTGAAACAATGGGTCGTAGTCATATTTCCTTGACTGCTGTGTAAAATTTCTTGGAATTAAAAATACTCACTGAATATCTCGTATCTTGGCTGATGAATGACGCAAACAATCGTCAATTTTCTCTCTTCTGCGACCGCCTTCAAAGCATCTACAACCATCAAACTCGACGTGCTGTCTAAACCACTACAAGGAAAACGGTAAATAACGCCTATTTAAATTTGTCGCGTGTGTTAGCTTATTCGCAGAAACTCAAAGGAAAAAAACGTGCAAGAGGCCCAAAGCACAGAAAACGCAAATAACTAACGCAAATGTTATTTATTGACACTATGCCTGTCTAAACTGCTCAGAACTATGTTTTTTTTTAACCAAATGGAGCGCTAACAAATGTGAATCAAGGCAATTGCTCTTATTTATGTTACTTTATTGGTAATAGAAGTTAACGAACTTTAAATAATACGTCAAATTATTCTCGCCTTTTAATTGATTTTTACTCATGACCTATTGGAAGACAGACGCATAGATGACATCATTAACATATTCTTTCTGGTTTCTTTGTTATATAAAACAAACAGATTCCATGTTGCCGTGCGTCTGTTCAGTAACAGATTACAGAAGACGTCGTCAAAATGTGGTAAGAATAAAGTGCACACTCGCGTAACGGCTCGAGTGGCACTTTTTTGCTCTTACCACATTTTGACGTCATGTATGACCTATTACAGAAGCGTGGCAATATAAAAGCTATTTTGTAAACAATATAGGGGAGCAGGGATGGCGCAGTGGTGAGAGCGCTCGCCTCCCACCAATGTGTCCCGGGTTCGATTCCCGGACCCGGAGTCATATCTGGAATTGTCAAACACTGTATCATGAGCCTCTGGCTCGGGTGATTGCGCAAGCACTCCCTGTGTTTGACGTTAAATTTGATTTACATTTACATTTACATAGAAGTGAATCTTTGATCATTTGTTTACCATATCTGCCTTGTTTTTAATTGCAGACTCTTTGGCGTAACTCTGCTCGTTCCGTATTAAGAATCAATAACATGATGTCACTGTACCTTGTGGGCTCATCAAGAAAGAGTAATGTCGGATCAGTCACCAGCTCCATGCCTATATTAACCCTCTTTCTTTGTCCTCCAGAAATACCTCTTGATTCCTAGTCATGGGAAATAAGCTCTCAATATAAGCCAAAAACCGAAAATAACCTTAATGCATATGGTATGTCTGGGTTACCCAACGTGCACGTCAGATATACATATAAAGTGATAAGTATCTCCACAAAGAAATCGCAAAAATACAGAATACTTATGCAATGCTTTTCTTTCATCTGTAGTTTAACACACATGAGCCTTAATTAGGCGAGTGCGGTGTTAACCAAGAAAATACAATTTTAACCAGTGGGATATTCCTTGGTATTCTACGAGCAAGTGTTGCTTATTTTATATCATGCTATAGAAAATACAGTGACTAACACAAGCAATGCAGCACACAATGGGAAGGATGGGTGTAATACCGTCAACTTTCCTGTTAACGGCTGCCTCTATTTTCCGTGGCATCATTGTTAATAGAGGGGAATGGTTATGAAACCCGACAGCTCAAAGTTCTCTGATGTATGTTTTTGTTCCAAAAATTGACAAGCAAAAAATGTCTTATTTTAACAGTATCCATACTGGTATCCATTTCCTTTTCTAACTCGCGCTCTATAGCGGGGGTGTTCGTAAATACTCTAGGGAGCCACCTTAATAAGATGTCCTTAACTGAAGCGCCTTTCACTACAGAATACCTCATCGCCGATCTTTGTATTCTTGACACCTTTAAGATCCAGAAGATCTAAAACCTGTTAAAGGGAAGAAAGTGTACTTGTTTAAGATTAGACTTGCCACAAGTCGACCTCATGAATTTCAGAAAGTCTAGTTTAAGATGAAAAGTTGGCAATAACACACTGTTTGGCATTGATTAGAATCCAGACCTCTGCGAGTCTGGCACCAGGAATGAACAGCGTTTTAATAAAAACCCACAAGTACATTTAACACGTGATGCTTTATCTAGATCTACATGTTTACCTCCTGAATTCGTCTCCGCTTTTCGTCATTGGAAAGAGTGGACGGGAGCCTGAGATTTGCTTGATAAATTAACACCTCATTCACCGTTAGCGATCTGTGCATCACATCTTCCTGGAGAGTTAATAGAGTTCATTGAACCAATTTAGTGTCAAAAAGGTAATAAAGCGGGCGTATAGACCGCTAGCCTGTTTTAAGTTCTCGATTAGTGGAGACGATCGAAAAAAGCTAGCCGGCGACTAGCGGGGTATGGGAGAGAAGAGCAGAGGTCCCTTGCCTTCTCTTTTTCTCTCTCGGATCCCGCTCGTCTCCCACCCGCTTTATCGATCGTCCTCACTGACAAAGAGCCTGCATTACCTCTGCCGGCGATATTGTGTCTCGTGCCCGAAGTCTGGGTCAGAGATTAAATAAACGTAATACACACTACAATACATTATGCTAATTCACGTACGTATTTTCACTCAAAACACCATACTGAGTGATACAAGTTGTGGGTTTTTTAGTTTTAAGACATTCCTTAGTTTTTTAAACCAAACTGCAAATTTATTTTAAAAAGTAATTTGCCCACTTGGTAGGAAAAAAGTTTTCTCCTGCCGTCCATATCTAACGACCCACATTAAGCGCGTGAAGAAGACATATAACGAGGATATTACACGGTGGCGAGATGATATGAATTTTATGTTCGAGTGGCAAGAACAATATCTCACGAGTGAGCGAAGCGAACGAGTGAGATATTGTTCTTGTCACTCGAAGATAAAATTCATATCTTCGAGCCAACGTGTAATGTTCTTTTTATTATATGGAGAAACCAATTCAACAAAAGCAAAAGGCGAGAATCGTGACGTCATTGAACGATACGACACTCACAAAGGTGACATACGGAAGATACGCCACTCGGGTCCCGGATGAAGTGGCGTATGGAATCTACGAGTGGTTTAGTTCCCAGTAAAACACTCTCCTCCATATAATAAAAGTGGATACGAATATCTTTTTTTTTAACAAAATCACAACTTCTTTGATTTTAGTTTTTTACTATCATTATTAGTTTAGTATAGTTACTCCATTAGTTTATTATTAACATGATGAGAAAGAATGAATCTTTGCTTCTCACAGCTCAGTTCAAGCAATTCATTAACAGCTCACGTATCCCAAAAAAACAACAAAACCACCATTTCACTCACATTTTCTTCAATTAACTCAGTTCCACAACCTTCTTCCAACAGTAGAAGAAGCTACTACGGCGAGGCCGAAGACAACGTCGATTGTTATACCTCCCAACTCAAATACGTTCTCCGATTGGAGGAGAACGCGTCACGTGCCGCGTGTTAAATCTCTCTAACTCCCTAGGGCGAATGAAACTCACTAACTCCCTAGAGAAACAACAACTTGAACTTTGGACTCGCACGTGATCACGTTGTGCACCTTGAAACCGCGGGAAATTTGTGTACCAGTCGGAATGATGTTAAAAAGCCATTGAAGTAGGACAACGTTTCTCATTAGAGACGGTATCCATTATTCAAGAAAAGGGATTTATAGTCGCACAAAACATATGCAGATTAACAAAATGGCAAATATGAACGTTTTGTGCCTCCAAGCTTTTGGTTTGGCGCCAAAGATGGGTTGCCCACTTTCGTCAACTCGCTCGTCGATCGCCGTCCTCAGGTAGGAAAGTATTTGTGTAATTTACAACAAAATATGCTGTTCCTGATCAAATCAAACTCAAAATGCTCGGGTTAAGCATTAGAAGACGCCAAAGCAACTTCAGTACTGTCTATATTTTTTGTTAGCTGAGAAGAAAAAGACTGTTATCGTGATTTTTCGATAGGATAGGTTGGTTTTGGCAGCCGCTCAATCTTGTGAGTGCAGACAGTGTATGCAATGGCGTCAAGCAAATCATTTTTTGAGTCGGGAGGTATAACAAAACACTTAATGACTGGCCCCGCGAGAAACAGTGAGTTTTGTTTCCCCTCGACCTCAATGTTCCATTGAGGGTCTCGGGGAAACAAAACTCACTGTTTCCCTTGTGGCCAGTCATTAAGTGCTTATTAAACAATTTTTTTACGTTTTACTTGCGAATCTCGGGATACTCTTAAGTCATTTACTTTGTTTATCACTGTCAAAACTATCACGAAACTGAATCTGAGACATCGCAATAAATTTGAAATAGAATTTCAAAAAAATAGCCGTCGTAGTTCACGTTCTTCAGACAACGCAGAATTGGTCATTTTACGTTGTTGTTTTGCAGAGGACGGCAAAAAAAAAAAAAAAATGTATCAAGAATTATAATGCACGTGCAGAGCCATTGTTTTGCTCATGAATCCTTTTGTTTGGTGACGTTCTCGTTGCCGTTGCCGCCGTGGTTTTCTTAAACTCCCTAGTAACTATACTACAACGGTTAAAATATCAATCATAGAACAACAAAAACTTACCTGTGGAACAAATCCAGTAATGTTTCTATAAACACCCAAGTCGTTTACTTCGTTGTTGTTAATGTAAAGACGACCACCGCGTTTCTGAGAACAAGGAAATTGCATTATTTCTCCTCTAAAAATGACCCGAACTGCACACCTGACAAGATAAATTCTTCGGAAATACAGTTTAAAGAATTCCAATCACAAGCTCGACTATTATTTGATGTATTTTGTTTCTCCATTTTCATTGAACCACGACAGCCCATCGCGTGACCCAGATGTAACTGCCTACAAATAATGGTCTGTCCATGTATAGTAAGGTTTAAATGTGTTTTGCTGAAAAAAATATTGTGCTCATGCGCAAATCAAATGTTATTATTTTATTTTTTTTTAATATCAGATCCTATTTTATGCTTCAAAGGTTTTGACGCCACGGACAAACCCCGATATTATGGTCAAATCATTAAGAGTTTCCGTGGAAGGGGAGGGTAGGTAACAGAAAGGATTTCTATCAGGAGTCTTGTGTTCCAAAACTGGGTGTGGGATTGAAAAAGTCCAAGTAACATATCAAACACGAGAGACAGTGTTCCATCGGGATATTAAAACATCGGGAAGAGAGTTGAAATTACGACGCGCAGCGGAGTATTCTGACAAAACTCGAGGTGTTTAGATAGCCGGTGGACCACAGTTTCTCAAGTGTTTGACATATCTTCTCAACAGAAACAAAAACTAAGGAGTAAACGGAGAAGTAAAATCGTCAAAATCTATGCTAAGTAAGACCGGGTATTTAAACCTCCTTCACGGTTATGAATTATTAATAAGTTTGAGAAGTTTGATTAAGAAATCACATGGTGACTGATCTTGAACACAAAATGAATACTGCAAAGGAAACAAACAACACCATAACCCCATTGTCGATCTTACCCCATAATATGCCTTTCCACACAGCGTGTTAAGTAGGGTCGTTTTTCCGGATCCCGAGGGACCCATGACAGCGGTTACTTCCCCAGGAAGCAACTGACCCGTGACGCCTTGAAGAACATCCTTCTTTGTCTGTTGAATATAATTACACCAAAGAAGAGGATAGGTCCGCATCAGTGTGCAAACAAGATGAAAAGAATAGCTGTAACCTAAAGGTTAATTTGTCGGCTCCACTTGACAAATTCTGCGCGGGAATAAAAATCAGATAAACGTCATTCTGTTGAAAACCAAAAGATTTTACCAATCTACCCGATTTTCATCAAGCAAATACATCTGGTCGGCAAACTGTTGCGTGTTCATTGGCTTGCTGAAATTGGCGAGTTAACACAGCCGGTAAATCGTACCGCTTATGTTAGACGTGAAATACCGCCACAACGTAAAGTCAGTAACTTGTTTCAACTCGGGTTGATGAGGCTGATTAGGCCCCTAGCAATACAGTCATGCTAATACGTCAGGAAAGATATAAAGATATAAAAAAAAAATAAAAAAAAAACATGATCAATTTATGACTAACATTTTAACTATATCAATAAATGAACAATAAACAGTCCTAAATCTTAAAATCTAAATATCATGTCAGCAATTTTCATGAGCTAGCACAATTAAGAAAAAAACATTTTTACGAAAAAATTTTCTAGTATCACGGTAACATTTTGAATACAATTTGAAACATCTCACCTTAGTGATTTCTCTGTCAAGCATTCGCAAACCGCAAACCTCCCTTATCAAACCTCCTAAATGTCTTAGTTGCAAAAAATGGATACCTTTCTCTCATGGGATCGGCTTGAGAGCTTCAGTCTCGATATTTTCACCTTAACTTTATTCAAAATGTTATCATGCTATGATATTTTTTCGTAACTTTTTTTTTGCCATTGTTGCTCGAATATGTTCAGAGGAAACCGTCTTAACGTAAATAAAAAATTTCTCTTGTTCGCAAAGATCTGGAGTAAACTTTCATGTTTGGATCCTAAGCCCCTAGGAAAAAGGGGCCTCAACTTTCAATGGCCCAGGGACCTTAACATTCTAAGACCTAGCGACCCTAACTTCCAATGACGTAAGGACCTTAACTTCCTTGGACTTAGGGACCTTGACTTCCCAGGACCTAGGGACCCTAACTTCTTAGGACTTATAGACCCTAGCTTCCCAGGACCTAGAGACCCCTAACTTCTCCTTTGCTGCCAGCGGAATTTTACCTTCTTGAGAACTAGGCTGAGATTTTCAAAGCGGATGGTAATGGTTTGCTTCTTAGGGGATGCTCCTTCTCGATATTTTTCCACCATAGTTAGCCACGAAGTGATTCGCTTTAACGGATCTTGAACTTTGAATTTTGATATCCGTTGTATCTCACGACATCGCTGAATCACATGACGTTGAAACAGAGACGCGAGTCGTTCTTCGTGGTTGAAGCAGTACATGAGTAACAACATCAGCCCCAGAATTGATAAGATCAATATAATACCAGCTATAGCACTCTCTGGAGCTGAAGAACCCTTCTTGCATATAGAGAGAAACTGAAAAACAACAGGCATGCAATGGATATTAATACATAAAATAATGTCATTGAACTGTCTGGAAGTGTTTCCAACCCATTTTAATCCTAACAATTCCTTTTAAAAACCACGTTAAGTCAAATATAGACGGAGCCCAAAATACGATACCATAGAGAATCGTTTACCGGGCAATCTTGAGGCTCTACTGTTCCATTCCGACAGAAATGTCCCCCAGTACATGGCTTCTTGACAGTGACTTTTGGGCAATAACTTCCTGCGGGACAGGGAACTGGGCTCTTGGCTCCAGGACATATGAGCATTGAAGACAAATTGGATGCATCAAACAGAGGGATGGACTGGGAAGGACTGCAGCATTTTCCACTTTCACGACATAATTGTGGCGAGTTTTCCTATATATATAGTCAAAGTTCAAAACAAAGTTTTAAAACTGCTTTAGTGATTTGAAAAGCTGACATGTAGGAAGTTATCTAGTATGTAAATACACTAGCGGCCTACACTTTCCCCAAAGATAAACGCCTGAATTACCAGCAGTCCACACTCAATAGGCACTTGATTTACCTTCATCATGCTAATATAACCTGCTCTTTCACTTGCTACTACCGAACCACAAAAGTGTCCGGCTCTAGAAACAAAATTCCTTTTCAAAGCGCTCATAATAGTGTTCCGAAACGATGGGAAAAGATTTGAATTAGAAAACATCTCGTTTGCGCAACAGAGGAATGTTTCACTGTTTAGGGACACTAATGTGACCGTATTGACATTATGTAAGTACATTTTATATGCAGATCCTTGCAAGGAGGCTCTGATACCCATACTCTACAGTGAAGGCCTTCAAATGGCTTGTCACGTACTTCTTTCCATAGCAGGAAAGATTGTGTGAAGATCCCACAAGGCGTTTGCACAGGAAGCTATCACTTCCTCATTTGCATAGTTCAAAAACGTAAATATCTCTTAAACGAAATAAGATAGTTCAAAAAGGAAAACACCAGTCTTATTTATTTTTAAAGCCTTTGAAATAACGAGAAACTATTTTTTACTTGATAGGCACTTTTAGGGAATACAGAAAGGATAGGTGGACTTACTGTGGATTTGACCAGTTCATCCTTGACACAGTATGCTCCCATGGGGCATGGAATTATACATACTTGATCCTGAGCACAGTAAAACCCTGCAGACGGCTTGAACGTTAGTATTTCGTCAACATATCCGGACTTTTTCCCGGGGAGGGGAGGGGAGGGGGTACTTGGGTCAATTTTTGCTGGGTATGCGCCGCTGGCCTCTCAGAGCCCCTACCCCATTATAGTCTATTCTGTGGCCAGTTATAGACCCCATCTTAGTCACTTTTAGGCAAATATGTAATTTTTGCGATCCCAGCCTAGTCACTTTTTATTTATGCATGTACCTTATATTGAATAAGGAACACTTTACTTTTCAACTACAGTGCAAACATTCTGGTACGTTTGTTAACTGTAAATATGAAGCACTGTCTTACCCCAAAAATCAGAAAATGTGCCACCCTATTCTAGTAACTCTACTGAAAATGGGACAATCCAATGAGTCAATCCAGTCGTGAAAATGTGACCCCATCCAGCGGCACTTCCCGATTAGCGTCTTATAAGGAATTACCCCTCCCTCCGGGGGGACGTTTTCTTCTTCCACAAAATATTACATAAGGAAAAGAAGACAGAAATTGATATATGATTAGCGTCTTGCTCAAAAACACATGCAGCACAGTGGGGAACGCTTAACTGGAGTCGCTTCATCTCCACTCCTGTGCACTATTTATACCAGGCCAACGCGCGTCCACAATCTCATAGAATACTAATTCGAAGCCGAAGAGTAGTCTTACCATTTGGACACGGCTCAACGTGTTTTGCCACATTGTTGAAGAAAAATCCAGCCTCACAAGCCGTTGAATTTTGCGGTTTCATACAGAATGGTTTTACTCCAGCACCACGATGTTGCGGTTTGCGAGGACGCATAGTGACCGACGTGTTACATGGCTTAGTGAATTGGCAGCAGGAGGAAGGTGCTCTGTAGGACAACAAGACGACAAGGGTTTGTTGAAAACATCTGCAAAGCAAAGCGACGGATAACTTGATAAATGTTGCATGTAAGTCTTCTTTTGAAGCAATCCACCCCATAAAACAACGACATACTGTAAACGTGGAAGCCATTTTTAGGTCTCCGACACGCCAAAGGACCTCCTCTTTTGTGGTTGGCTGATATTTACAACATTATGACATACATGTCCTTCCTCATCACATCACTTCTAATTCTTGGTTTACTCGCACGTGGACTGCAAGTAAAACTATGTGGTGCAATCAATGTAAATCATAGACTACAGACTGAAGTTCGAAGGTAGCAGGCAAACTGAGGGTAAATTGTAATAAATATATATATATATATATATATCTTATTAGATGTTTTGTTGTGTAGTATCGCTGAGTATTTTTACGAGTTGTGCCGTATTTTGGCGAGCCCGTAGGGCGAGTCAAAATACAAACAACGAGTAAAATTCTCAGCGATACTACACAACGAAACGTCTAATAAGAGATTTATTATCCAACACGCCAAACTGGTATGTTCCTGCGAGCGAATTTCGTTGATATTTATTTACAAGGAATGCGTGACAGAAGTATGCAAAGCGGAACGGAATTGGCGCGAGAAATCCAGCTAACTGATTGGTCAACGGCACGAAACCTGTCTAACCGGTCCTATGGAGTACAAATGCCGCGTGATATTTATACTCGTCTTAAGTGTTATTTGTACTCTACGAAGTGCAGTTGGAAAATATTATTTAACTGTATTTTGGTTACTTGGGAATGAAATATGGATGACGAACAAAAATTTCGATTTTCAGCGGTTTTAAGGAGCAGTTGGCGTTGGGCCGTACATGTCACTACTGACAGGAACAGAGAGGGAGTTCATTTAACTATTGCGGCTCCAAAATTTTTCCAAGCCAGATCAGAAACGAAAAACCAAGTTCAAGGTCTATTTCCCCCGAACCTACTTCTTCTATTGCCGATTCCTCTGCAGCTGCTTCACAGAAGAAGAAACAGTATGAAACATTGAAAAGGGCAAACAATTAGATTGACATTTTAGACATAAAAGATAAGATTGACACTTCCCAGTGCGACCGCGTTTAACCAAAAAATTGAACAAAAATTTGTTAAACAAAATTTTTTCCTGAAATTCGGCCGAACTTACAACTTTTTTGTCGCCTAGTGCGACCGGCCCCTTAATACTAGAAATCCATGGTAAAAACAACTCCAGTGAAGTTGTTGACCAGCATGAAAGTCTTCACGCTGACCATCTGGAACATTTTCCATAGTTTGGGAGTATATGAGTCCCGGGTACGCAAAAGACATTCGATATGTTGCTTTGACTGTGTTAAGTGTTTGTATTTGTCAGAAAAGACAAAAAAACATCCTCAGAATTTTTTTTTGTCTGAGGATTTTAATACAAAACAGTTTGCATTGAAATAACAAAGCTTCTTTTAAATTTTAGCGATTATTGCTTCTTTTATAGTGGCATTATAGTCAAACGATTTCTTTTGTTTATTCAACGAACCATGCATGCGTCTTTGCATCTACATGTTGGATAACGGAAGAATCAAGTACAGTATCGTGTTACGTGGCTCACTAAATTAACATATGCATTGGCTCGACTTGTTGGCTGCCTGATTAGATCTGATTTCAACAGACGTAGGTGAATTCGATTTCAGAATATCATGGAAAAACGGTTCCCTTCTGAAGCTTCGAGTAATCGAACAAGTTTTAATTTCATGCATTGTAATGTAGTATATGAACGGTTCACTTAATGCATTGAACAGAACAGAATAATTTATGCAGGACATGAAGCTAGACAATTATTTATCCAGCACGCTAACTTCTCGAATTCGAAGATAATAATACCTGATATCGCACCTTACATCGACAACTGTTACAGGAAACAAAGTAAGCTCATGGTAAAACCTACCTCCGCATTTCGCACCACTGCCAACTCCCAAGCGAACGAGAATCAACCATGCTGTAAGCATGAACGCTCGGCGGAGTTTTTCTTCATTCACCATCTTGTCCTGTGGTCCGGCAGACCCACGGCGTTTTCTCAAGAAATCCGCACAAAAGTATTAATTACTACTGCTAACGGTTACATTTAAACTAGGAGTGTAACACAGTTAGTCGAATACTCGCTCCGTGATGAATTTCAGCAAGACAGCTGCTTCTGACAGGATGTCACGCTTTGTAATGCTGAGAAATGGATGGCCACGCGCGGAGTCCCAGGGTTACTGGCAACTGGCCAATAAGAGGCCGAGTTAACTTCCGGTTTTCGTCTCGTTTTAATATTATTTTGTCTCTCTCTCTCTCTCTCTCTCTCTCTCTCTCTCTCTCTCTTGTTTTTCTTTTGTTTTGTTTTTTTTTGTATGGTCTCATATTTTCTTATACATTTTTTTTTGTTATCAAAGAATGCGGGATTTTCCTTTTAACACGAGTTTAAACCGCATGCAAATACGGCGGACCACTCGGTCGGCGCCCGGGACGAATAGCATACAGCTATTTCAAAAAAGGTTGCTCTTGTGATCCAGGATGCATGATCCATGTTCCATAGCCCGCAGTGCGTTATAGGAGCAAGCTTAGTTTAAAATATGAATGTAAAATATATATTTACTATGCGTTGTCCTCGGCGTCGTCGTGGACGTTGCTTAAGCTCCCTATTATTTATTCCCTACTTGAAATTTCCGCTCACAATAAGAATCTACCATAGTGCACCGCGGGCTATGAAACATGGACCATGTATCACGCATCATGGATCATAGGAGCAACCTTTTTTGAAATAGCTGTATGTACAAAAGCGAGGCTAGTTGGGCCTCGGTGTTTAATTTTGACAGTGCTTCTCCAGAAAAGTCTTGCTGGTCTGCTTTATTTCGCTATGCCTACGAGTTTTTGAGTTTCCGAATGCCATTAGAAGGGAGCGAAATCTTCGAAGATTTCACTCACAGGAAAGAAAGGGTTGTATAACATAGCGCGCGCGCTAGTCCTATCTAAATCATGAACAAAAATCATGAACAAAATCTTTATGTACGCACGGCCGTGCTCAATAAAATGACGTGTGCAGTTTCATTTCAGCTGCAAATTTCCGTCGCGTTTAGTGCAAGTTCCTTTGTTTAATTAAGTTTCGGCAATGTGAAGATTATTCTGAACAATTCTAACCCTACTTCGAGCCTTTGACTTTTGCCCGGCAAAGATGTTTACTTCGACGTGAGTATTTTGACTTTGCTTGTCTACATTTTCATTGAGTATTTGTACTTTGCTTGGCTACGTTTTCATTATAATCTTAATTCGAAGAAGCGAATATTTCATTGACAATTTTAGAGACCAGGTTAAGCGTTTTCGTTCAGCTGTTGCTTAACTGATTGTGGCGTGTTATGATAGTAAAGACCTTTGTTTTCCTCAGTTCACCGTGCATCGTGAGAACTAGTTGTGGTCAATCAGAAATAAAACATGTCAGTTTAGCGCCCAAGTTGTTGTTGCTATGTTATAAAAGAATTGGTTCATGCTTTTAGCTGTGCGTATATCGAGTTATGGATGCACTTGGGAAGTTTGGAGAGCACTCAAGAAGCTAGAGTTGCTCTCGGCTGCGCCTCGAGCAACTCTTACGCTTCTTTCGTGCTCTCCAAACTTCCCGCGTGCATCCATAACTCGATATACGCACGCTAAGCATGAACCAATTCTTAATTTTAGCTTCCCCGTTCGCGTCTGAGGTCGGAAAACAGACGAAGGAAAGGAGCTCCCGACCGCCTAGGGAACCGGCAGTAAAAGTTTGTTTACTACATTTCAGGCTAGAATCTTAGGAAATGTGCAACAGATCGCATTTCCCTCGAAGTCGGTGTCATTTGGCTCAATTCTTTCACTGGTTTCAACGACGGGGGTAGTTTATGTTTATTCGCTTGTTGATTCCACCGTAATATTTGCTTCGTGCGATTCAGTCTGAGTAAGGAGAAGGCTTATGTAAACAACTTCTTCTTCTGAGACTGCGGATATCTTTCAAGATCAATTTTTCCTTAACCTGGGGAGGGTACTGGCCATGCAATCGTGTTGGAACACCACCAGATACCACAAAAGCTCGTCATTTAAATCATTTTCGTAAGATCTTCCAACCTGAAAATGTAGCGAAAAACTTCAGTTCCTGCGCCGATCGTGAACTCACTTCCTTCGTCTCACTGACGAATTGCATGGATACACTATTTTTCCTTAGAAGCGAAAGTTGGACAATTTCCATCCATTCTAGTGGCATTCTGGTGAAAACTCGTGTTAAAAGGAAAATCCCGCATTCTTTGATAACAAAAAAAAATGTATAAGAAAATATGAGACCATACAAAAAAAAACAAAACAAAAGAAAACAAGAGAGAGAGAGAGAGAGAGAGAGAGAGAGAGAGAGAGAGACAAAATAATATTAAAACGAGACGAAAACCGGAAGTTAACTCGGCCTCTTATTGGCCAGTTGCCAGTAACCCTGGGACTCCGCGCGTGGCCATCCATTTCTCAGCATTACAAAGCGTGACATCCTGTCGAAGCAGCTGTCTTGCTGAAAATTCATCACGGAGCGAGTATTCGACTAACTGTGTTACACTCCTAGTTTAAATGTAACCGTTAGCAGTAGTAATTAATACTTTGTGCGGATTTCTTGAGAAAACGCCGTGGGTCTGCCGGACCACAGGACAAGATGGTGAATGAAGAAAAACTCCGCCGAGCGTTCATGCTTACAGCATGGTTGATTCTCGTTCGCTTGGGAGTTGGCAGTGGTGCGAAATGCGGAGGTAGGTTTTACCATGAGCTTACTTTGTTTCCTGTAACAGTTGTCGATGTAAGGTGCGATATCAGGTATTATTATCTTCGAATTCGAGAAGTTAGCGTGCTGGATAAATAATTGTCTAGCTTCATGTCCTGCATAAATTATTCTGTTCTGTTCAATGCATTAAGTGAACCGTTCATATACTACATTACAATGCATGAAATTAAAACTTGTTCGATTACTCGAAGCTTCAGAAGGGAACCGTTTTTCCATGATATTCTGAAATCGAATTCACCTACGTCTGTTGAAATCAGATCTAATCAGGCAGCCAACAAGTCGAGCCAATGCATATGTTAATTTAGTGAGCCACGTAACACGATACTGTACTTGATTCTTCCGTTATCCAACATGTAGATGCAAAGACGCATGCATGGTTCGTTGAATAAACAAAAGAAATCGTTTGACTATAATGCCACTATAAAAGAAGCAATAATCGCTAAAATTTAAAAGAAGCTTTGTTATTTCAATGCAAACTGTTTTGTATTAAAATCCTCAGACAAAAAAAATTCTGAGGATGTTTTTTTTGTCTTTTCTGACAATACAAACACTTAACACAGTCAAAGCAACATATCGAATGTCTTTTGCGTACCCGGGACTCATATACTCCCAAACTATGGAAAATGTTCCAGATGGTCAGCGTGAAGACTTTCATGCTGGTCAACAACTTCACTGGAGTTGTTTTTACCATGGATTTCTAGTATTAAGGGGCCGGTCGCACTAGGCGACAAAAAAGTTGTAAGTTCGGCCGAATTTCAGGAAAAATTTTCGTTTAACAAATTTTTGTTCAATTTTTTGGTTAAACGCGGTCGCACTGGGAAGTGTCAATCTTATCTTTTATGCCTAAAATGTCAGTCTAATTGTTTGCCCTTTTCAATGTTTCATACTGTTTCTTCTTCTGTGAAGCAGCTGCAGAAGCATCGGGAATAGAAGAAGTAGGTTCGGGGGACTGAAATAGACCTTGAACTTGGTTCTTCGTTTCTGATCTGGCTTGGAAAAATATGGGAGCCGTAATAGTTAAATGAACTCCCTCTCTGTTCCTGTCAGAGGTGACATGTACGGCCCAACGCCAGCTGCTCCTTGAAACCGCTGAAAATCGAAATTTTGGCTCGTCATCCATATTTCATTCCCTAGTAACCATTTTACAGTTAAATAATAATATTTATTATTACCCTCAGTTTGCCTGCTACCTTCGAACTGCAGTCTGTAGTCTGTGATTTACATTGATTGCACCACACAGTTTTGCTTGCAGTCCACGTGCGGGTAAACCAAGAATTAGAAGTGATGTGATGAGGAAGGACATGTCTGTCATAATGTTGTAATAGGGGCGTTTATTTTTCGTTCTTTCGACCTTTTTGTCGCTTCACTCTTGTTTAATTGTATTTTAAGGAGAAAAACTAGAGCCGAACAATTCAAAGAAAGTGATATACCGAATACCCGTATTTAAGCTGCAATATACCGTATACCCGATTGAAAAAGCCCCTGTATACCGTATACCCAAAAGCCCTGGCCGACCCTGTTGTAAATATCCGCCAACCACAAAAGAGGGGGTCCTTTGGCGTGTCGGAGACCTAAAAATGGCTTCCGCGTTTACAATATGTCGTTGTTTTATGGGGTGGATTGCTTCAAAAGGAAGACTTACATGCAACATTTATCAAGTTATCCATCGCTTTGCTTTGCAGATGTTTTCAACAAACCCTTGTCGTCTTGCTGTCCTACAGAGCACCTTCACTCCTGCTGCCAATTCACTAAGCCATGTAACACGTCGGTCACTATGCGTCCTCGCAAACCGCAACATCGTGGTACTAGGGTAAAACCATTCTGTATGAAACCGCAAAATTCAACGGCTTGTGAGGCTGGATTTTTCTTCAACAATGTGACAAAACACGTTGAGCCGTGTCCAGACGGTAAGACTACTCTTCGGCTTTTATTCCATATTGCGAATTAGTATTCTATGAGATTGTGGGTACGCGTTGGCCTGGTATAGATAGTGCACAGGAGTGGAGATGAAGCGACTCCAGTTAAGCCTTCCCCACTGTGCTGCATGTTTTTTGGGGGCAAGACGCTAATCACATATGTATTTCTGTCTTCTTTTCCTTATGTAATATTTTGTGGAAGAAAAAAACGTCCCCCCGAGGGGAGGGGTAATTCCTTATAAGAGGCTAATGGGGAAGTGCCGCTGGATCGGGTTGCATTTTCACGACTGGATTGACTATCATTAGGTCCCATTTTCAGTAGAGTTACTAGAATAGGGTGGCCCATTTTCTGATTTTTGTATGACAGTTCTTCATATTTACAGTTAACAAACGTACCAGAATGTTTGAACTGTAGTTGAAACGTAAATTGTTCCTTATTCAATATAAGGTACATGCATAAATAAAAAGTGACTAGGTTGGGATCACGAAAATTACATATTTGCCTAAAAGTGACTAAGATGGGGTCTATAACTGGCCACAGAATAGATTATAATGGGGTAGGGGCTCTGAGAGGCCAGCGGCACATACCCAGAAAAAAATTGACGCAAGTACCCCCCCCCCCCCCCTCCCCGGACATGTTGACGAAATACTAACGTTCGCGCCGTCTGTAGGGTTTTACTGTGCTCAGGATCAAGTATGTATAATTCCATGCCCCATGGGAGCATACTGCGTCAAGGATAAACTGGTCAAATCCACAGTAAGTCATCTCACCTATCCTTTCTGCATTCCCTAAAAGTGCCTATCAAGTAAAAAATAGTTTCTCGTTATTTCAAAGGCTTTAAAAATAAATAAGACTGGTGTTTTCCTTTTTGAAATATCTTCTTTCGTTTAAGAGATATTTACGTTTTTGTACTATACAAATGAGGAAGTGATAGCTTTCTGTGCAAACGCCCTGTGGGATCTTCACACAATCTTTCCCGCTATAGAAAGAAGTACGTGGCAAGCCATGTGAAGGCCTTCACTGTAGAGTATGGTATCAGAGCCTCACTGCAAGGATCTGCATATAAAATGTACTTACACAATG